>VSMD01112330.1:0-23187 GCA_008750895.1 Mirza zaza
AATATAAATGTAAAAATCCTCAGAAAAGGCCAGGCGCGGTGGCTCAAGCCTGTAATCCTAGCTCTCTGGGAGGCCGAGGTGGGTGGATCGTTTGAGCTCAGGAGTTCGAGACCAGCCTGAGCAAGAGCGAGACCCCATCTCTACTATAAATAGAAAGAAATTAATTGGCCAACTAATATATATATAGAAAAAATTAGCTGGGCATGGTGGCACATGCCTGTAGTCCCAGCTACTTGGGAGGCTGAGGCAGGAGGATCGCTTGAGCCCAGGAGTTTGAGGTTGCTGTGAGCTAGGCTGATGCCACGGCACTCACTCTAGCCTGGGCAACAAAGTGAGACTCTGTCTCAAAAAAAAAAAAAAAAATCCTCAGAAAATACCAGCAAACTGAATCCAGCAACATATAGAAAGCATTACATACTATACCAAGTGAAATTTATCCCAGTATTGGTTTAACATGAGAAAACCAATGTAATATACCATATGAATAGAATAAAATACAATTGATAAAGGATAAAACCCACATGATCATCTCAATAGACACAAAAAAAGCATTTGACAAAATCCAAAACTCATGATAAAAACAAGGTCAGGAATGGTGGCTCACTACACTCCAGCCTGGGTGGCAGAGTGAGACCCTTTCTCCAAGAATGGAACAGAACAAAATAGATTAGATTAAAATAGAAAATAGAATAAAGTAGAACAGATTAGAATAGAAAATAGAATAGAGTAGAATAAAGTAGAATAGACTAGAGTAGCCCTAACTACAAGCCAGGAATAGAAGGTAATTTTCTCAACTTGATAAAGGGCATCTAATCTACGAAAATCCTAACAGCTAACTTTGTAAAATCAGTAGTGACTGAAAGCTTTCTCCCCAAGATCATAAGACATGGATGTCTGTTTGTACCACTTCTATTCAACTATCTACTATCTAAGATTTTAGCCAGGGACAATTAGGCAAGAAAACGAAATAAAAAGGCATCCAGACTGGAAAAGAAGGACAAAAACTCTACTTGCAGATGATGTGATCTTGCATATAGGAAATCCTAAGAAACCCACTAAAAAAGATTAGAGCTAATAAATGAGTTTGGCAAGGTGGCAGCATGAAAGATCAACATATAAAAATCAATCATATTTCTATAGAAATTAAATAAATAACTTATTTATTTAAGACACCCATGTTCATGTATTGGAAGCCTTAATACTGTCGGGATGGTAATGCTACCTAAGATGATCTATGGATTCAATGCAATACCTATCAAAGTCCAGCTGGTGTTTTTTGTAGAAATCAAGAAGCTGATCCTAAAATTCATATGGAAAAGAGACACTGAATAATAAAAAACTTGAAAAAGAAAAAAGTTGGAGAACTCACAGTTCTCAATTTCAAAACTTACTACAAAGCACCAATAATCAATATCATATGGCACTGGAACAAAAATAGGGAACAATGGACTGAGAATCTGGAAATTAACTCACACCTTATGCTCCACTGATTTTCAACAAAGGTGCCAAGGCCATCTAATAGGGGGAAAGAACAATCTGTCTCTTCAACACATGGTGCTGGGAAAACTGAGTCTCTACATGCAAAGAATGAAGCTGGACCACCACCTCACACCATATGACAAATATCAACTCAAAATGGATCAAAGATCTAAATGTAAGAGCTAAAATTACACAGCTCTTGGAGGTTTCTGTGAACTTCAATTAGGTAATGGTTTCTTAGATATGATACCTAAAGCATAAGCAACCAAAGGAAAAAAAAAGACAAAATTGACTCCATCAAAATTTAAAACTTGTGCTTTAAATGACACGATCAAGAAAATGAATACTTTATATAATGGGAGAAAATATTTGCGAATCATATATTTGATAAGGGCCTAGTATCTGGAATATATAAAGAACTCTTATAAGGCCAGGTGCGGTGGCTCACGCCTGTAATCCTAGCATTCTGGGAGGCCAAGGCGGGCGGTTCGCTTGAGGTCAGGAGTTGGAAACCAGCCTGAGCAAGAGCAAGACCCTGTCTCTACTAAAAATAGAAAGAAATTAATTCACCAACTAAAAATATATATACAAAAAAATTAGCCGGGCATGGTGGCACATTCCTGTAGTCCCAGCTACTCGGGAGGCTGAGGCAGCAGGATCGCTTAAGCCCAGGAGATTGGGGTTGCTGTGAGCTAGGCTGATGCCGTGGCACTCTAGCCTGGACAACAGAGTGAGACTTTGTCTCAAAAAAAACAACTCTTATGGCTCAACAAAAAAGACAAATAATCCAATTAAAAAATGGGCAAAGCACTGGAATAGGTATTTCCCCATATATACACACATGGCCAACAAGCACATGAAAAGATGCTCAACACCCTTAGTCATTAGGGTAATGCATGTTAAAAACACAATGAAATAACTACACCCACTAGCATGTTTATAATAAAAAAGACAGTCACCAGTGTTACGGAGGGTGTGGGGAAACTGCAACCCTCACACATTCTTAGTGGGAATGGCAAATGGCATGGCTGCTTTGGAGAACACTTTGGCCAGTTTCTCAAAAAGTTAGAGTTAAAAAATATGATACAGTAATTCCATTCCCAAAAATACTCAAGAGAACTGAAAAGATACATTCGCTTCAAAATTTGCATATAAATGTTCACAGCAGCATTATCCATAAAAGCCAAAAGGTGGAAATCCCAAATGTCCATCAACACATGAATGGATAAGAAAATGTGGCACATCCACACTATGGAGTATTATTCAGCCACAAGAAAGAATGAAGTACTGATGAATGGTACCATGTGGATGAACCCTAAACACATTGTGCTAAGTCAAAGGAGCCAGATATAAACACCTCCTATTATGTGATTTTATTTTTATGAAATACCCCAAATAGGCAAATCCATAGAGACACAGAGCTGATTTCCTGGTTTTCAGGGCTGGCAGGGGTAAGAAGTTACTATTAATGGGTATGAGGTTTCTTTTGGGGATGATGAAAATATTCTGGAATTAGACAGTGGTAATGGTTGCATAATCTTGTGAATATACTAAAAACTACTTAGATGCCTACTTTACAAGGGTAAATTTTATGGCATGTGAATTATATATCAGTTTAAAAAAACCCTTCTGTCCTCTACTGATTTGAGTATGACTGCTATAGTGAACCCCCATTCTCAGTAGAAACACATTCTCATCTCTCAGGCATGCTGATGTAGAAGGTTAAGAATTCTCTGCTTAAAACACATTTACAAATACTGAAAATCCTTCAAGCATACAATTCAATGGAACAAAATATGTCAATATTTTCCTCATCGATAAAGCCAAAATTATTTCATTTACACATGTAAAAATTGCTTTACCCACTCAACTTTTTTGAATTTGCTGTTTTTAAAAGAATACAGTACAGGACGGGCGCGGTGGCTCACACCTGTAATCCTAGCACTCTGGGAGGCCGAAGCGGGCAGTTCGCTTGAGGTCAGGAGTTCGAAACCAGCCTGAGCAAGAGTGAGACCCCATCTCTACTATAAATAGAAATTAATTGACCAATTAAGAATATATATACAAAAAAATTAGCCGGGCATGATGGCGCATGCCTATAGTACCAGCTACTAGGGAGGCTGAGGCAGGAGGATCTTTTGAGCTCAGGAAATTGAGGTTGCTGTGAGCTAGGCTGATGCCACGGCACTCACTCTAGCCTGGGCAATAAAGTGAGACTCTGTCTCAAAAAAAAAAAAGAATACTGTACAAACTAGGTAAAAAAAAATCTTAGACATGATTTATTACTAATCAGTATGTACTTTGGAAAATCCTTTTTACATGCATCCCTTCATTCCACAAATATTTACTGAGCACTTATGCTGTGCAAAGCACTCTGCTAGGTGCACAGGACCCACCGGGCAGCAGGGCTAGGCCTCTGCCGCCGTGGAGCTGGAGTTCCAGAGAAGGCAGACCCGCCATAAACAACGGAAGAAATTATCAGAGAGCCGATGCACACCTTCAAGAAGATAAAATGCCGAGGGGCTGTTGCTACGCAGGGCGCATCCTGCTTGGGTGAGGAGCCGGGGCGGCAGTGCTGAAAGAGACAGTGCCACCACTCCTCTCCTAGGGAGTCACGAGCACACTGGGCACACTGGGCATGTGATCGCCGATCAGCCCTCAAAGCACAAGTCCAACGAATAATACGCAATACCACAGTCTTTTATTTATTGTTTATTTATTTTAATACAAAGCTTTGGCATTAGCAATTTTATGAAAAAATAAAATGTACTAAAAATAAATGCTTGTGTGGCATGATTGGTAAATGATGCACAAAAATAGGTTCCTTTTTCCTTCAAGGCAATCAGTCAGAAAGCAGTTTTCTTCTCTTCAAAACCATTCTACCCTATGGAATAAAAGTAAAAAAGCAGTCATGAATTAGTTAAAAGTTAGTTGTCAATGCTTTAAAATAACAGAGAGGTGGTCCTAACTGAGGGGTGGCCTGGCTGTCTCCAACTATTTCCCAGCCCCTTTTAGTGAAGGCAGCAAGCCACGAGCACACCCCTGAAGTCTGCAGCTCAGTGCTCAGTCATCCCAGAAGGAATGCAGGAAAAAGTACAGGTTAACAGCATCTTGTTTAAATATACAGGGACAACTGCCATTCAATTCACATGTTTTAAGTGCTGAGTGTGCTGTGGTCTGCACCTGTCCTCTCTGGAGTATGCTCCCTGTTTACCCTCCAATGACAATCTTATCACTTATTTTGACATAAGAGCTGAAGAGCACAGACTTCAGGAATGTATGGCTCTCTCAGGAATTCTCCAGATCCTGGAGGAATGTGTGTATTTCTGTCCCTACATCAGGGGCTAAAAGAGCCTATAGTCCTTGGAAAAGTCCACACCTGTCCCTCAGGCTCCTGCAGCTTCCCTGCAGCCCCTGGTACTGTGGGGCTACCTGGCTCTCTGGTCCCTGGGACTTCTGCGGTTCCCAAATCATGCCTAAAGCTCTGATCTGTCTTCTCTTTGCTCAGCTCTGGATCTATGCTTCAAACTGCCAAATCTATGGTTATCAGATACTCTCTAGCATCTCTTGCTTTTATCTCCTCCCTGCCTCCCTGATTTCTTCCTTCGACTCTGTATTTTTACCTAACCTAGCTTCCTGCCTCCACTCTCTACCACTTTAAAACAACTTCCTGGCCACCAGGAATGATCTTTCTGCTGAAAAGCCTTAGATATTACCTACTAATAAAGTCCCAATTCTGTAGCTGGCCGACTACCACTGCTGCCTACAGCAGACATATCAAACCTCACAACTCCCAGATCCTGCTCTGCTCTGTCCTCCCTTTGTGCCCTAATTAAGCCCGGCCTGGTTCCTAAGTCACTCGCTCCATGAAGCCTTCCTTTTTCAACTCCTCCATAGCGAAGGCAGCAGTTCCCTGGCGGGTGACAGAAGCAAGCTGCGTGCACTCCCTCCAGCACACACGCACTGCATGCCAGCAGGACAAGGGCAGGGCCCTACCGGCATCAGGGCTATGAGCCCAGCACCTGGCACAGGCCTGTTGCCCAGTGGGTGCTCGGTCAATGGCATCGAAATGAATGGGAGGGATTTTGCTCAACTGTTTTGAAAAAGCCCTGGTATGAAGGATGTCCACAATGACTTCACATAAGAAAACACACTGCCCCTATAATATTTCCTCAGAAAACTGGATATTAGATATAAGGATTTTTTAGGGGCTATCAAGTTTTTAAAGCTACTTTATTCTGCTGCCCTTCTAAGAAATTATAAACTAATGCAGCCCTAACATTGAAGTTATTCTGAAAAGCAAAATAATAACCACTGCCAAAGACAGGAGAGAAGTCCAATGGAAGGTCCTCGTTGCCTTTGATACTCTTTTTGAATCACATTTTTAAGAAACCACATTTGTCTTCTTCAGCACATCCTTTCGAGCCATCTCACACAGCTCTCCGGAGCAGTCAAAGGCAAGCAGGAACCAGAAGCACTGGGTTTGAATTCTCCACCCTTCATCCTACAGCATCTCTCAGTAGTCACTCAGTCGCTCTGAGCCAGGTCCTTTGTGTACATATATCCCATACTCCCAGTGGCTAAAAAGAGAAATAAATACTAAGAGAAAGAAAAAGATTCGTTATCCAGCAATACATCTCAAATAGAAATTAAATTTAAATCTTTGCTGGAAATGCTATAAGAAAAGCAGCCTCAGGAAAGTAAAACAATCAATAATGCATGCCAGTGTGAGCAAAAATACTAGGTCAAGAATTGAAAATTCAAAATTCTGTAGACCAGTGTTTCTCAAACTGAAGGACACAACCTATTAATGGTTGATATAGTAATGTAGGAGTTCATGACTAGCATTAACAACAAAGTACAGAATAAACTGTATCAGAGAATCCTGCATAAAGTGTGAAATCTGTTTCAGTCGTCTACAGAGGCACTGGGTCACAGTGCAGAACTCATGCCTGGAAGACGGTAAAAGACAGGCTTGAAGGGCACTGCTCTGGTGCTTAACCCTTTGCACTCGCTTGCTTTTTTCTCGATTCCTTTATTCTACTTGGGATTTAATTTTTTAAATACCCCAGATTTTACAAAGCACGGAAGTAGAATAAAAAACTGGAGTTTCTTTTCATACAAACTTATTTGGATTTTTTTATATTTCAAATTATTGATACATTCAAAGAGTAATTTTAATCTCTATAATTTTTGCTAGCTGTGTCGAGTCACACTCGATATCCAAGTGCAAAGGGTTAGGTTCCAAAAGCAGCACTGGAAGAGAACCCCATACCTCTCCTTAGGCTCTCACTCCTCCTAGGAAGGAACCACTCAAGAGGGACCTTTAGAACCATAAGGGGAGTCTCAGAGACACCTCGTGGCATGAGATCTGCCTCAGAACAGCTCTGGCCTTGTGGTGAATGGTGAATGACCAGGTCCTGGCAAGCTCAGTAGCTTTCAAAGTATCCCATGCTATGGATGGACAATTCTGACTCGTAGAAAATTCTTTCTAACATTAAGTGGAAGTCTACCTCCCTGTAGATGTCTCCAAGGGCTCCAGAACTACAGCTGAGAGTCACCCTTAGCATGTGCTGGCCAGCCAACCTGAGGCCGCTGCGACTATTAAACAAGGCAGTGTGAGTAGAAAAGCCCAGTGCAGGAGTAAGCTCTTGGCAGGAACTCAGTGAGTACTTATTCTCATCTTTAGGGGTCCTTCAAACAACAGGAGACATCTCTTATATCACCTCAGACCCCACTTTTCTAAGCCAAGCATTCTCCAGACATCAAATGATTAAGTTTTCAGACCCTTTTATATTGAGATGTGCTCATGTGTCAATGTTCCTCTTATAAGAAAAGCCCTTCTAAACGGAATAATTCAGAAATAACAAGTAGACAGTAAAATAGACACATCGTTTCTTTTTACTGGTCTATAAAAGCTTCTGCTACTACACCTAAGAGGACAGCAAAACAGGAATACTGGTGGGGCAACCAAAGCCCACTGGCCTGCTGCAGCCAGGCTTTCTGAGCTCGGCAGTGCTTTAGGAGCATGTGTTCAGTTATTTCATCACAGTAACCATATCAGACTCATCTCCTCCTGCCTAGATCGTTTTGAATCTTGCATGTTTGGGCTACACTTCTCTGCAAATCTTAGGACATGATTTCTATGAATCAGAATCTAGGACCAGGAAAAAGGCTTTAGGGGACACCTAGTCAAACTTGGAACTCAACTTAAAATCTCTCCTAAAGGCTGGGTGTGGTAACTCACGCCTATAATCCTAGCACTCTGGGAGGCAGAGGCAGGAGCTCAGGAGTTGAGACCAGCCTGAGCAAGAGTGAGACTCTACTATAAATAGAAAAATTAGCCGGGCATGGTGGCATGTGCCTATAGTCCCAGCTACTTGAGAGGTTGAGGCAGAAGATCGCTTGAGCCCAGGAGTTTGAGGTTGCTGTGAGCTAGGCTGATGCCACCGTACTCTAGCGTGGGAAACAGAGTGAGACTCCATCTCGAAAAAACTTCCCTACATCATCCATATATTTGTTCCTCAAATATGAAATATTTATTTTTCTTATATTGAAGGAAAAACAGTGACACAAATATAAGCTGGTAAATGTTGGGATTCCACAAGGCTTGTATGAATAACAAAGTAAAGCAAAAACACTCCCTTGGGAACTGAAGTCCAATAACCTTGCTCACATGGGCATTAAGAAATAGAGGTGTGAGAAACTAATACATAAATACATTTACCTTGCATTTACTTGCGGCTTTGTCTGACTACCAGCTATTTATATCTTCAAAGTCTCAAATTCATCAGATTTGTTTACAGTGTTAAAAAAAATTTAATGCACAGTCACAGTTGAGTATTTAAATAAATAGTATTTCATCATAATAGAAGGGCAGTGACTTCAAACACATGGACCTTTGCTGGACATTTGACCGAAGTTGGTAGTGTCAGGCCCCTGATAAATGCATGATGAGTGGGGGAAGGACGGGGTGGGAGCCTGGGGGATCGCATCATCTGCTGGCCACTCCTGTGCAGTCAGCAACCTACCCACTGCAGGGGGAACCTGGACCACTCGGGTCCCACATGCTTGCCTTTACATCTTGCCCAGAGGGCTTCATGAGTGACTACACTGGGTCAGTGGCTTGCTGAAATTGTAGTGTACAAGATCAGTGACAAGCAACACTGTCAGAAAAATAAACTACTCTAGTAGGTATAAGCGTAAACTTCACCATCAATTTTCAATCATTAAAATGCCAAAAGATGCAACCCACTTACATTATGTTTGAGACTATCTTTCAAATGGATGAGGTTACCCAGAAAACTAAACCAGGGCAATTAAAATGAAAAAAAAAAATATCTCATTTTGGCTATAAATTTCTTGGTAGATAAAGGCAAAAAGAGAAATATATATATATATATAAGATAGATTTCTGGCCAGGCGCAGTGGCTCACACCTATAATCCTAGCACTCTGGGAGGCCGAGCTGGGCGGATTGCTCGAGGTCAGGAGTTTGAAACCAGCCTGAGCAAGAGCGAGACCCCGTCTCTACTATAAATAGAAAGAAATTAATTGGCCAACTAATATATAGAGAAAAAATTAGCCAGGCATGGTGGCACATGCCTGTAGTCCCAGCTACTCGGGAGGCTGAGGCAGCAGGATTGCTTGAGCCCAGGAGTTTGAGGTTGCTGTGAGCTAGGCTGACACCACGGCACTCACTTTAGCCTGGGCAACAGAGCGAGACTCTGTCTCAAAAAAAAAAAAAAAAAGAAAAGAAAAAAAGATTTCAAAAAATTCATTAATATTTATTAGCTAAAATAAAATTTTTCTCTGCAATAAAATCACATAGGAATTTTTCATCAATATTTTTGAGAGACATTAGAATGACTATTATCTTTCCTATTATCCCTCACAATAAAAATGGCCTCAAAAAACCTAAATAATTCTTGTTATTGTTACAAAAAAAAATCAATACACATAAAAGCATACATTGAAAAGGAAAACGTCACCCCAAATTCTAATTTTAGACAATCACCATTAATATTTTGGTGACCACCCTTTCATGCATTCCTATGTGTGTATACATACACACATGCACACACATACACACTCTTTCAATTTCTCTCTCTTAAATGGGGTCATGAATATTGTCCTTCAGAGTGGTTTTGACTGATGGCACAGAAATCTTATCCAAACGAACAACTGCAATAGTGACCCTACATAAGGCTGATGGGAGAAGGGCCAGACTAAGCCATGGATCTCAGATCCATGCCTTGGCTCTAAGTCACATAGGCACCCATGCATGGACTGGAAATGTCATGGCCCAGGCATTCTGCTTTGCAGCAGGCAGCATGTTTACTGAGCATTCTCCAAGATACCTGATGCGTGGACTGAGCATCTGGCAGATTCTGAGTGGATGCCAGGTGACCATGAATTACTCACTAATTCTCTAAAAGTTCTATTTGCTTGCGTAGGTCATCGCTCATCTGTGAAATTTCTAAGTGAGTTTGAATCACAGCCCAGCCTGGTGGGTCAGCACGGCAGTGAGCGAGAGTAGTGATGCCAGGTGGAATGAATACTCCCTTCAGGCTTGGGATTTGAACCATCAGCACTCACAGAGTTCCTATGGCTCTATGTCCTATTTCATGAAAGAAATTAAATTCATTTGTCAAATGATAGAGACAGACGGCCATCTTATTCATAGAACTTTGACAGAATCTCAGCAGCATCAGTTTGGCTAACATTTATTGAGCACTCGTTATGTACCAGGCACTGTGCTAAGCACTTTACATGCTAATGCTCACAGCACTACCGTTATGCTGGCAGCCCTACATTATCTCCATTCTATGGATGACTGAAGGGAGTGTCAGATAAATGCAACTGTCCAGGTCCCACAACTGAACAACGGAGGAGATGGGAGTCAAATCCAGGTGTGCCTGGCCCTCGAATCGGAGCCATTCACACTGCACTGTGTTGAAGGGAAACTGCGTTGGGCGGCCCAGCAGCAGCAGCTGGCGGTCCGTCTGCTGAATGAGACCACGAAGCTGAAGGCTGGAGAACGCCAGCGGACCATGACACCCCCGTGTGTAAGGGGTCACTCTTGCAAGTCTCTGGCCAACAGATCAGGTTAGATGTATTAAGATCATGTCACTGGATGGAGGTGATTTGCCCCGTGTTTCCATAGCTGGACAATGGCAGTCAATGAAATCAACTGCATGAGCTTGTCTGGTTACAATTCACCAGGTAAAGTGTCAGGACATAATTGAACACGGAGAGCATGTGAATCCCACCAGTGCCAATTTAGGGAGTGACCCAGGGTTCCTTTCATCTTTAGTTTTCACGAATACTAGTAAAAGAAAGGACTGAATAATATCCTGTAGTAAATGCCCTCAATTTAAAACAAAACACTAGGCTGAGCACGGTGGCTCACGCCTACAATCCTAGCACTCTGGGAGTCTGAGGCGGGTGGATCGCTCAAGATCAGCAGTTCGAGACCAGCCTGAGCAAGAGTGAGACCCCGTCTCTACTAAAAATAGAAAGAAATTAATTGGCCAACTAAAAATATATAGAAAAAATTAGCCGGGCATGGTGGCACATGCCTGTAGTCCCAGCTACTCAGGAGGCTGAGGCAGGAGGATCGCTTGAGCCCAGGAGTCTGAGGTTGCTGTGAGCTAGGCTGACGCCACGGCACTCTAGCCCGGGCAACAGAGCAAGACTCTGCCTCAAAATAAATAAATAAAACAAAACAAAAACAAAAACTTTTTCTACGTCTTATCCCTGTGGAGAGCCGCTCTTGGAAAATCACATAAAAATGGACCTGCACAGCCATCTAGCCCGATTTTCCCCCTCTGGAAAGCATGACGCCCGCTTCTGCCTACATCCCTAGTCCTGGGCACAGCCTGCAGGAAATCACCCCCAGTAAGGGGCCTCCCTGACAGATGTTCTTCCTTTTACTTAGGTGAAACTTGCCTTCCTGTAGCCTCCCTTTGGTCCTCACTTTGCCCTTTGGAGATGGAGTTTATAATTATTTTCTCTGTGCCCTGACAGTCTTCCTAATATTTGGAAACAGCGGGTCTCCCTGATGGCTTCTTTCCTATGGGCTAACCACCCAAGGCACTTGTGCCTTGACCACAGCAAGGCTGCCTGGGCTCCACCAAAAGCTGACTGTGCAAGACTCCAGATAAGTCTGATGAGCACAAGTAAAGTGGGGCTGTCCCTGTCAGTGAGGAAGACGCTGACATTCTTTACATACAAAGACTACACTGGTTCCCTTGGCATTTGTACAACATTGTTGATTCACTCTAAGTTTGTGGCTAATGAAAACCTTTAGATCTTTCCTCAAATGAGCTGTTTCTACTGAACATGGTAAACTCCCAATCTGTGTAACTGACTGAAAATATATGTTCATGAAATAAAATTATTTTACTAGATATGATCCCATCGGGATCAGTATTAAACTGAGGTAAATACAATTCTCACTATCTTCATAAAAATCACTGTCTGTGTTTTCTTGGGATCATCTGGCACATGCAATCCAACAAACAATTTGTTACTTACTCGTTAGCATTCAAGCTAGCTGTGGCTCTGATGATCATGTAGCAGAGCGTGAGCGCACTGAGGAGGCCAAAGCTGGCAATAATAAACCATTCTTCTGTTGACAAAGGAAAGGGAGGAAATCACTCTGGGGAGAAGGTTTAAGTCAAATCGATGTCAACATTTCCCTCAAATGCAACGAAGCAGACGTCAACGGAGGTGTAAGCCAAGACTGGCCCGGGGAAGTGCAGCAGGAGGTTTGCCAGAGAGCTACTAACTGGAGGAGGTTAGTGGACGTGCTGATGAAAGCTGCAAGGGAGAAAGGAAAGCATGGCCCAACCACTTGTTCCAGTTTAGGTGCTGAGGTCTGTGAGTGTGGCTACCCGGAAGTGTGCAGTAAAAATATGTATGTGAAGTTGCACGTGGACATGGATTGTTTCATTGTTAATTTAAATGACAGTAAAGTAGACTAACCATACATGTAACCTTCTTTCCTTCTTCATATTGTCATATCTGCAGGGCTCTATCATTCCTTCTTAGAAGAAGTCTCAGAAACATGGAGTAGTGGTTTTGCAAGGTTCTTTAGGTGTATCCATGGCTATGTTCTTCTCTCTCATGCAAGGATTAACTTGTGATATTTACATAAAAAGGACATCTCACTGGTGTCCACCCCTCACAACCTAACTGCTAGGAAGCAGCACTGTTGCTCTGGCTTTGATAAGCAGGAGGAGGAAGGACAAGGTGCTTGGTCCGCCAGAACTGAGAACCTTGGGTACACGGAACTCTACAGGTTTTTTGTCTAGTCTGTCTGTACACCTATCCGTCTGTCTGTCTCCACTTCAAGATATTTTTCCTTAACTTTTCAGAGCCTATATTGTCAAGGTTACACTTTAAAAACAGTATTTATTGAGAACCTCAAAAATAATCTCAGAACCAATCTGACTTCCTAAAGAAAAGTCTTAACTATAAAATATTCTTTAGCATATAGACTGGCTAGGGCTGGTTTAACAAAATGTTACACAGCAAAATTACTTATATATCTGCACGGAAAAGGAGAGAAGAAATCATTTACACGTGGAATGTCAAATGTTTATATGCAAAAGCTGTGTATAACCTATGTTTCTTAACCTGGGTCCCATAAATCCTAACACTGCACACAAAATTGTGTGCACAGGCATTTTTTCTAGGCAAAAGGTTATTATACATCCATGACATTTGAAAGGTGGTACTTTCCAAAGGCTGAGAGGAGCTGCCCATAGAGCTCCGGGATGCTGAGTTTCTTCTACGAGCATTTCTCCACCCACCTTGTTTATATTATTAAAATGCTTAGTAAACTCTTTCTTTTTAGATAACAGTACAGCCACTGCCTCTTAGATTACACATATTCTCATCAATAGATTGAAGCTTTTTATATAATCAAATGAACATTCAAGAATACATGTGGAATCCACCATTTTTACCTGTAATATTTTAAGTTAGGGGAAAGGTATACTGGCATTTAAAAAAATCAGAAGATGAGTGGTCATACATCAAGGGACTGAACACAGCATTTTTTTCTTTTTAGGAACTTTTATACGTGACATGCAAACTAACCTTCAGAACTTCAATTATGCCTATGTTTCCAAATTTTGAATATATCATCCCATATTTGCAAGTCTTTTTGTGTGTGTGTGATTTCAGTCTTAAAAACCAAACGAACACCATCACAGTAATTCCCATGTGCCCAGAGGCATTTTAGCAGCGGGGGGCCTTGTCACCTCCAGCCTCCCCAGCACCTCCCCTTAGCACAGTGCCTTGCACACAGCAGGTGCTGGCCGAGCGCACCGCGTGGCTGCAGTGCTACAGGGCCTTGGGGAACAGAGGTAGCTTCGGTGTGGTTTGATCACATCAATTTTATTTATTAACATTACATGTGAATTATGATAAACGTGATTAATTTTGTGTGTGAATATTTTTTATCGTCAAAACAAAGACTTTGAAAGGACATTTCTGTATAAAATATAATGGGATCAGTACTTAATGTGGTAATTAGGTGCTCAATAAATGTCTGATAAATGAAGGGACTGAAATAACTCAATAAACAGCTTTTGTCTCCTTAATGATTACTAGATCAATTTATAAAAAAAATCTAGACCATAAACCCTAAATAACGAAGTATGAAAACCATGAAATGCTGTTAAATCACTGAGAAATGGTAAGAAGTGAGCCAAACTATATTCAAGGAATAGTTTTACCTATTTCATAACTGAATGAAGACTCTTGAGTTTACACAGATGACAGGATAAAGCCTGGGAAATTGTTTTCTAATAATAATTTCTAGCTGGTTACGAACATGAACCCTTCACTGGAACAGACCACGTGAGTCTTCACGTGCGAGGGCAAAACAGGGCAACAGCTCTTCTCCATCTCAGCGCCCCCGAGCGAAGTGGAACCCCATGGCTGGGGCGGGGAGCTCCAGGCAAAGCGGCGGGGAGCTCTGGAAAGGCCATGCCGCGGCAGCGAGGAAGGACGGTGAGGGCTGTTAGGTGAGAGTGACGCAGAAAGAACGACTGAAGAAAAGAGCGCTTGTCGCGGGGTGGAAGTCTGCAACGCCCACGCACACCGACGCCGCCCACGCACACCGACGCACTTAGGCACCGCCACCGAAGCCTCCGCACGTCCTTTGCGCTTGTCAGCAGCTCAACAAGCAGGACGGTGGGTCGTAATTGGCCCAGAGCACTGTTCGAGGCAGATCACCTTTTGGCTTTTCTCCCACCCTGTATACAATTATATCGAAGTTAAGTACCAAGAGATCAAACTTCCATAAAAAGTGTAAAATAAAGTGAGCAACAGTTTCAACTGTTCCTAGAGAAGTGAATTTTTAGGTTCAAATTCCGGATTAGTTTTTTACTCAGTTGCCTGCAGTCTGGGTGACCAAGAGCGCCAGTGCTCAGTTATGCAACTTCCCTAGGAAGCTGCTGACGGCCTAAGTCACGCGCCATTGTCTCCCTTTAAGATGCTTGTTTGCAATGCAATGATTTCAAAACAAGGTTCATAAAACAGCAACTAAGACAAACCTCTGAACAACTACTCCTCGAATGCAGCTATTCCTATTATTTACACACAAATATACAAGCTCCTTATTATAAAGAAAGTTTCATTATTCCAGTTATCTGTTTTAACAAAAGTACACATTTCTTTCTCAGGTACAAACTGAGTCATGGCCCAGGTGACAGCCTTGACTCTCCCCTGAGCAGTCCCCGAGTGCCCAGCACAGTCAGCAGTGCCACCCTGGGCCTGAGCAAAGGGTCCTCACTTACTTGTTACTGCAATGTTGATCTCTCCGGTTCTAGGAGTGAGCTCCCCATCCTGAGGAAGAGGTGATATCCCCGAAGTTCGAAGTGGCTCAAGGCCAAGAGAGCTGTCACTGGTGAGGTCACCTAGGGCTGGCCTCCGGTTAACTGCCTGGGTTCTGGTAAGCCTTTCCATATCAAATGCTACGTTGTCGGTACATGGCGTATTTGGCTGCAAAATATTTCCAGGTTAAAAATAGCTGTAAGAATAAGAATCTGTTTACAGAATTCTTAAATGTTTGATACCCCATTGCAAAGACTTCACCAAGTTGTTCCCATGTGATTTCCTCTCATTTCTCTGCCATCTACCTATACTTTCTACTCTCACCCAAAAGTTTTTCTTCAAAAGAAACAGGGGATCTCTTTCCAAACATTGCACAAAGAAAAATCAAAATCCATTGCAGATCTGAGAAAAGTGGCCACTGCATCTTTATAAAGGAATGACAACCTTTTGTGGACATGGCACACAGGCAGAGTCATGATCATAATTATGAAGCTGACAAACATTCAGTTTAAAATACAGTAAACTAGGCCGGGCACGGTGGCTCACGCCTGTAATCCTAGCACTCTGGGAGGCTGAGGCGGGCGGATTGCTCGAGGTCAGGAGTTCGAAACCACCCTAAGAGCGAGACCCTGTCTCTACTATAAATAGAAAGAAATTAATTGGCCAACTAATACATATATAGAAAAAATTAGCCAGGCATGGTGGTGCATGCCTGTAGTCCCAGCTATTCGGGAGGCTCAAGCAGCAGGATTGCTTGAGCCCAGGAGTTTGAGGTTGCTGTGAGCTAGGCTGATGCCATGGCACTCACTCTAGCCTAGGCAACAAAGTGAGACTCTGTCTCAAAAAAAAAAAGAAAAAAAAAAAATACAGTAAACTGTTACTTTGGTTAGTGTTAAATGTTCACGTTGAGGAACAGCAAGAAACACAAAATACCATTTCATCCTAATAACTTCTCTGTAGTGCCCACTTAAATCTGGTAGTCAGTTTTTAATATCTTCCACCTTTAAATACAAGGAAAGCATACAACCAATCAAACTGTAAGAAAACCATCTGTTTCAAAACCTAAGCACCTAATCCTGAAGGAGAGATACAGAGTTGGTTGGGGCCAAAGTCTACCAATTAAAAAGTGAGCATAAAATTCTTGTGGTTTAACAATGTGTATATTCGGTCTCCCTAGCAACGTTTAGTTCTAGGTGTATCGCAGACAGTGTATGAGAAGCAGGGCTGGGAAGGGTGGCTGGGAGTTTACACAGAGAGAAGCAACAAGCAACCAGACCCAGAGCCAGTGGCTTCCCAGGCAAAAGCAATGTTTCAGAGCACCTTGATGGCTTATTAAAGAAAAAATTACAGCATGGTGTAATAACTGATGCTTATAATAATGCCCACTTAGAAGAGATTTATGATGTTTATTTATCTAAGGAACCATGGTAGCTTGTAATACATTTTAGAAGAATTTTCATTAAAACCTAAGGCGGCTAGAGGTGAGGAGAGAGGTGTGAATCCTTTCCCAGTGCACACTCTGTGCTAGGCAATAAGGCAGATGCCCTCTGTTAAACCAGTTTCAAAGGGGGGTGACTGTGCCCCAGGGGACATCTGGCAGCATATGGAGACATTTCCACTATTGAGACGTGGGTGTCATTCTATCGGTGCTGAGCAGTCAGTCCCCAGCGCAGGGGGCAGCGCCCCAAGGAACTACCTAGTCCACCGCGGCAGTCACGCACGACCTTGTGAGAGGCTTTGTGTTAAATGCGACACCACTGATGTCCTCTCTGCAGAAGGACAGAGCATCAGTGCCCACTGCAACAGACTTCCACTGTGATTCGACAGTGCACTGAAAATAGGACCACTTAGATCTTCTTTGGGCTGCAAAGCTAAAATGAGACACTCACATGTTGGCTTGAACTAAACTTTTTGTTCTGGAAGGAGATTATTCATTTGTTCTTTTTTGAGACCAGAACTATTCTATTTTCCTGTAAAAAGCAAAATCCTGCGTGTATACTTGTCTTAGGCAAGGAAAACAAGTCTCCTGGTCCTGTTAGGCAGCACCCACTCGGCTGCCCCAGGTGATCTCCACGTAGGGCCACTGGCCAGAGCCCCCGCCAGGCTGTGGTCGCCACCTATCTTCAAACTGCTTGCAACTTACCAACACCCACAAGACCAAAGTTAGACTTAAAGGGAAGGAGCGTAAGTGATGACATCATTTTACATCATGCCGAATGTAGAAAGTATCACTACTGGACCGGAGTCTACAGTCTGGATTCTGTTCTTTTTAAAAAACAGGAGTCCAGGCCGGGCGCGGTGGCTCACGCCTGTAATCCTAGCACTCTGGGAGGCCGAGGCGGGCGGATTGCTCAAGGTCAGGAGTTCAAAATCAGCCTGAGCGAGACCCCATCTCTACTATAAAAATAGAAAGAAATTAATTGGCGAACTAATATATATATAAAAAAAAATTAGCCGGGCATGGTGGCGCATGCCTGTAGTCCCAGCTACTCGGGAGGCTGAGGCAGCAGGATTGCTCAAGCTCAGGAGTTCGAGGTTGCTGTGAGCTAGGCTGACGCCACGGCACTCACTCTAGCCTGGGCAACAAAGCGAGACTCTGTCTCAAAAAAAAAAAAAAACAGGAGTCCACTTGCCCAAGGCCTCTTGGCAGTGGCTCCGGGTCATGGCCCTCAAATTAGGCTCAGAATAAATCTCTTTAAAATTATTTTGCAGAGTTTGGCTTTTTTCTGTTGACAATTTTGGCGTAGTCGGCAGGATCTTGGAGAAGACTCAGGACCACCTAAGGAGCAACGCGGACTCGGTGCCAGGTACCCATGGCCCTTTTAGGCCCTCTGACTCCGAGCTTCTCCTTTGGCAGGACCTGGTAAGTCCTCCTGAGATCCGGACCTCCCGTTTTTGGTTGATGGTCTTGGTTTGTTCTGAGCTAGTTCTTTTCCTAGGAATTGTTGTTTGGGATCCTAATTTAGGTTTGGAGGTGCATTCTAAAAGGTTTTCTTTCTTTCTTTTTTTTTTTTTTCTTTTATTTCATCATATTATGGAGGTACAAATATTGTTAGGGTTACAAATATTGCCCCTGCTCCCTCCCTCCCCCTGGTGGTGTGCATCACACACGTTATGGAAGCATACATCCCTTTCCTCCTCCCCACTCCTGCCTGACCACCACCTGTTAAAAAGGTTTTTTTTGTTTGTTTTTGCTTTTTTTTTTTAGCATTTTGGTTACATTGTATCTTTGCCTCTCCCTAAGAAGGGTTAGAGTTATGCCCTCCCCCTCCAAAATGCTCATCCCATCCCTAAGGTTGGGTCCCCCCCCCACCGATTCTCTGGTGAGCATTGCCACCATTTGAAAACCGAAGTTTAGTCAGTACCAATTTGATGGCGAGTAGATGTGGAGCCCATTTTCCATGTCTTGTGTCGCCTCACTCTAGATAATGGGTTTAAACTTAATCCAGGACAGCATAAAGGTTTTCTCCATTGTCTTTTCATCCTAAAATTAATCTCAATTGGCTTTTCTCTAAGAAAAATAGAAAACCCTTAAAAATTGAGGAAAAACAAAGAGAATGACTGTTGAGCACCACAGTTGGTTTGCAGCACCTCTACTTACAAGTATTTTTGTAAATGAAAAGATTCAAAGGCATGCCAGATTTTCTAGGGCTCCAGCTGGTTATAGCTAATTCTTGTGCACAAGTTTTTAAGAAAGGGCAAAATTACATCAAGAAAAATTCAGAGCTGAAATGGTCAACCCCCCACTCAATTCAAAGCACTTACTCTGAATTAACGTAAAAAAAAAAACCAAAAACAATAAAATGTCTCAAGCTATCTCTTTCTCTCTTCTTTTCTGGCTACTCTAAAACCTGTAAACTTTTCTATTGATGTTAAGATAACTCATTGTTTATGGTATTTACAACTGAAAGGCTACCTGGAGACCCTGCAGTCAGTTCTAGCTAAAATGCTAACATTGAAAACTCATTTTTAACTGGAAAAAAAAGGGGGGTAAAGGTTTTTTTTTTTTTTAAATCCAACTGCCATGGAAACTGCTTTATCCAAAACTTTGATCCACAGGCCTAATTAAGTTACCTATCAGGTCAACTAAAGTTTGCCATGTAAACAAGTTCCAGTCTCATCAGAAGAAATTTAGATCCAGCTTTCTTTTACAGACTAATGAGTTTGTGTTACCATTTCATGGCTAAAGTTCTAGGGTAAAATTTATTAGAACTTTGAATATGTGTGAGAGACTGTGTATGTTTGGGTTTGTTTTATGTCTGTCCATGTATTCCACGTTTGTGCTTATATGGTTTCTGACTGGTTTAAAATTAAGGGAGCGCTCACAAATTAAATCCAAATGCTTCATGTGAATTTAGTAATATTTAGTACTTGAGCTGTGTTATTATTAAGAAAATAGGCTGGCCGTGGTGGCTCTCGCCTGTAATCCTAGCACTCTGGGAGGGCGAGGCTGGCTGATTGCTCGAGGTCAGGAGTTCAAAACCAGCCTGAGCAAGCACAAGACCCCGTCTCTACTATAAATAGAAAGAAATTAATTGGCCAACTAATACATATATAGAAAAAATTAGCCGGGCGTGGTGGCGCATGCCTGTAGTCCCAGCTACTCGGGAGGCTGAGGCAGGAGGATCTCTTAAGCCTGGAGTTTGAGGTTGCTGTGAGCTAGGCTGATGCCATGGCACTCAGTACTCTAGCCTGGGCAACAAAGTGAGCCTCTGTCTCTTAAAAAATATATATATATTAAGAAAATAAAAAGGTGTTATATAAGTAATAGTAAAAATGCTTTCAAATTGTCAGCATACATTGTTTTTGCCTGGATTTACTGGACATTTTAAAGTTCTTGAGGTGTAAAGATTTGATATAAAGGTTATAAAAATGTAAACTCAGACAAAG
The DNA here is from genome assembly GCA_008750895.1 of Mirza zaza. Taxonomy (NCBI): domain Eukaryota; kingdom Metazoa; phylum Chordata; class Mammalia; order Primates; family Cheirogaleidae; genus Mirza; species Mirza zaza. Next base: position 20,220 of record VSMD01112330.1, read on the forward strand.
ACAAAGTAATGTGTGATTTTTGATAAGTAAAATAAATTTAATATTTGTTCACATGATAATAACTTAATCCGAGTTACCAACAAAAATACTTATGTGTTTAACTTTAAGATAAAAATGCAAATGTACCTAAGTGTCAGCAAATTAGAATAAATAAAACACCAAGTAGAGCAAAAAACCAAATTTAATCATCAAAGGTTTATAAAAAACATTTTGGTTTTGGTCTTTTAATCCTAACTGCAGATATAGTTTACTTCCACTGATTCAATGCCTGTAGAGAGGTACACAAGGTGTGTTTAACTCACTATCATCTAATATTAACAGTATACTGTTAGGGATTCAAAGTTGTCCTAAATGTTGTAAAGAACTTAAATTAAAAGCTTTAGTTTTACCTTGGTCTTGTCCATTTTTGTCCTACTCTTTACAAGCTAGCTAGTTATGTGTACATTATGTTGCTGTAACAGAGTTTTTGCCCACAAAAATTTCTAAATTATTAATTTTTGTATAGTAATTTAAGATAAAAAGCGAATGATGGTTAAAATCCATGAGAATCTCAAAACAGTCTTTATAAATGTGCTTAAGTTTATATCTAAACAATTGTTTTGACACTAGATTTTTTTTTTAAGACAGTCTCACTTATTTTTTTATTTTTTATTTTTTTTTCATATTATGGGGGTACAAATATTGTTAGGGTTACATATATTGCCCCTGCCATTCCTACCCCCCCCATGCCTTACCAAAACATCAAGCGTGTCCTACCCTCACGTGGTGCGCATGACACCTATTTTGTAAGTATAAATTCTTCCCCTCCTCCCCATTCCCATTTGCTCACCACCCAATAAAAGTTTGTTTGTTTCTTTTTCCCCTTTTTTTTTGACCTTTGGGTTACATTGTATATCTTAGCCTTTCCCTTGGAAGGGTTAGATGTATTCCCTCCCCCAACCCACAGAGTCTCACTCTGTTGCCCAGGCTAGAGTGAGTGCCGTGGCGTCAGCCTAGCTCACAGCAACCTCAAACTCCTGTGCTCAAGCAATCCTCCTGCCTCAGCCTCCCGAGTAGCTGGGACTACAGGCATGCGACACACCCGGCTAATTTATTCTATATATATTAGTTGGCCAATTAATTTCTTTCTATTTATAGTAGAGACGAGGTCTCGCTCTTGCTCAGGCTGGTTTCGAACTCCTGACCTTGAGCAATCCGCCCACCTCGTAAATTGTTTTTTTTAAAAACAACTTAATCTTGTTCCTCATGTAAAAAGCATGTTACCACTTTGTATCACTGTTTGAGGTGCTAACGATTGGTGCTAAAAGTTTTTTTTCCCCTCAGTCTACAGCCAGGTGATCTTATGTTGATGGGATTCAAAACAAAAAAACTAACCTAAAATAAAGGCTTCAAAAGCAAAATTTTCTGACCTTGCCTGCCTCTTGTGCCAATTATTCCCTGAAGCTAGCCATAAAACTTAAAATCATTCTATGTAAAATGGCCATAAAGCAATTATATGACCTACTTTGTTTTTACTGTAAAACCCCATGCTAGAAAGAAAAAAATGCACACTCAAGAGGCCAAGCAGAATCTAAACATAAAATGCCTTGCTGGTTCTGCCACTAAGCCTGTTAAAATTAGCTCATACCCTTTTTTGCCCAATCATATTTCTACACAGTTGTCCATACTTTAAACAAACAAAATGGACAATTTCCCCTGCATCTTTGTGTTCATTCTAAAGGCATCCATGTATAAGTTTTAACTCTTCTATTAATCTCAATGTCAGTAGATTTTCAGCAAGCCTTTATGAGAACAGTGGCCTTTGCTCCCAAACTTTGGGGGCCAGAGACACTTTAAGCCCTATAATCCCAATAGATTTGTTTGGGGATGTGATGTTTCAGAAGGGTCTAATTAGCTAATTCCTTTAAACAAGATATTCCAAAATAACTACCATGTTTACAAAATTTCAAAGTGATGTTATATTTGTTTAAAATAATTTTATTAAAATACTTAATTTTTTCTTGGTAAGATTTATGAGTTTGTATTTTGATACCTGTTCTGTGTTGTATATATCCAATATACAGGGCATAAAAATAGTTAATAAAAAAGTAACAAACTTTTACTAGCTAGGATCTAAGTAAACTGCTAATATAGATAAATTAGGTAAATACAAATGCAATAAATACAAATAAAGTTTTCATGTAATTTCAAATCTTAAAGTCATTATGTTTAGTTAAAAAAAAGATAATCATAAATTGTCTTTTCTTTTTTTTTTTTTAGTTACAAAATTTAATTGAAAGGATCAAGTAGTGGTTAGTGGCCAAACCAATCCACATTGATATCTTTGAAGTGTTCAGATGTTAATTTTTAAATACAGGTAACAAATACCGATCAGAATCTCATAACATCTACATAAACTTGATTCTGGCCATAGTTCAATACACAAGGGCAAGAGAATGACAGTGTAATCACCAATAATCAAACCAAAAGCACAATTTTCCAAATTCCTTTTAGTAAGACAGGATAAATTCTAATTTTTTAAAATCTAAAGCCACATAAAACTCAAAGCAATCTATTTTTCTACCTGAGATCAAAATAAGTTTCCTTTTTCCTATCTAAACATAATTCTTGGCACTGAGGTAAATCTGAATTTACGTGATATACTTTGTCAAACTTTTCCAAAAAATTTAAGCCCTGCTTTAGAGAGAAATTCTCATGTTACAAATATATATTTACATATTTTTCTTCAAAGACTAATGACATATATATGAGGTTAATAGGCCTGTAATGGGACCAAGATACTACTAATAACATGAAAATAAAAAACTATTCATTTATCCCAAGTGTTCCTGAAGAGCAATAAGAAATGGGATCACAGAATCTATGTACATATATGAATCACTAAGAGTTCAGAAATTAAGCTCACTTTAAGAAAACTCATTCTATCTGGAGGAGAGGTTGCAAAAATTGTGATGTATAACAAAAATAT
>VSMD01112334.1:0-82299 GCA_008750895.1 Mirza zaza
AAATCACTTGAAAATTGTTGTTAAACAGCTCTAAACGGGGAATGAAAACCATTAAAAGTTTTGTTTTTGTGTTGCTGCTCATAAAGATGGCCTGGGTGGGGTCCCCTACAAGTGCTGTAGGGCCTGTGGAAGGAGGAGAGCCCAGGCCCCTCAGAGACAGGAGGGCCATGAGGCCCAGTCCAGGAAAGAGCGTTTCCCCCACAACCTCCTGGACCCCGGCCTGGCAGGCAGCTCCTATTACCTGCGCACAAAATCTTTATCATTCAGGATCCAGGGTTCCTCTGAAAGCAAACGCTTCACTTTCTCCACATCACCCTGGCAGGCAGCCCTGTGGATCGGCTTGAGGTCCGCCGGGTGGGTCTTGTACCAGGTCTTCGTGTAGGCCTTCTGAGGAACCTCATCCGTGGCGCCCACCAGGGTCTTCCACATGCTGTCAAAGGAGGACGACTCGCCCTTGCCCTCCCTCCTCCCGAAGGCAAAGAAGTTCTTCATGACGCCAGCTGTGGGCTCCCGACACCTCAGCTACTCCTCTCCCCTAACCCCGGGCTTTGCCCGCCTCCCAGCCCAATCCAGGCAAGAAATCTGGTCTGGCCACAAATTCCAAAAAAACCCCCGCAATTTCCAGTCTCGGACCTCAAGTTAACCGCCAGGGGCGCCAGGCCAAGCCGCTAAGCACCACTGCGCATGCGCACCGATGGCAACGGAAAAAAACGGCCGACCGCGCCGCTCACTCGCGCTAATCGAGGAGTCGGGATCTCCCGCCCACCGCCCTGTGGATGCGCCTCAGGCAGCGCTGCTTGGGCGCCTGCGCGGGTTGCCGGCTCCCCCGGGGCTGCTTGGGGGTCCCCTAGCACGGTGCCCTCCCGGCCTGCGGGCTGGCGGCCTGGCTTGGCGCTCCGGCCTCGCGGGCTCCTCCTCGTCCGGCCTCCGTCGCGCAGGGGGCGCAGCGCTGGGCACGCGGCCGCGCCAGGCCGCGCTGAGGGGCCGGTTCCCGCTTCCGTGCCGCCGGCCCGGCTGACCGCCCGGCTTGGCCGCTGCTGCAGCATCTGCCCGAGGGCCGTGTCGGTGTCCCTGCTGCCGCCAGGCCGGCCGGGGCTGCTGGGCCACCGCTGCCGGGCTCCTCCCGCCCGTGCCGGCGGCCAGCCACACGCCGAGCTCCCGCGCCGGCTGGCCGCTGAGAAGCTGCCTGCAGCCGGCCTTGAAGCCCGCTCTGCCGCTGGTGTCAGAGAGGAGACGCTAGTAGGCTGGTGGGGTGATGAAAAGAACGCGAAACGGGGACAGAAAGCGGTAATTCCTGTAAAGCAGGTCCCTGAGTTCAGTTTGTGCAGAAACTTTTAGGTCCACGTGGGAAGTCTGTGAAGCCTTTACAAGAAGGAATCTCAACAGAACGTCCATCCTTGGAAGAGTTTCCACGAGAGAAAGGCAAAGGCAGAACGATTGAGGAAAAGTGGAGAAGCAAAGTACTTCCACCTCCAGGATGATCTTGCTCTCATTGAAGTGTTTGTGCAACTTGCAGAGGCTTATGCCTGGTTGGGGCATGTTTAGAGAGAAGTCAGTAAGTTCCTCATCCCTGACTGTAATGACGAGATCTGGCAACTACAGCTCCAGGAATTAACATATTGGAAAGGTGGTTCAGAAAATGCGGATGCTGTAACGGTTCCAGGGAAAAGCACCTCATATACAAGAGGTCTACCAACCCCAGACTAACCAGGGAATGGACAGCGGTCACAGCCCCGCCTGTTGGAGTTGCTGTACCAAGAGGGATGCCGACTCCTAGGAGAATTCTTTCTACCCCTGGGCCAGTGAGTCAGAGTAAAGGACTCCTCACTCCTAGAGCAAGAGGAGTCCCCCCAGCTGGGTCCAGACCTCCACCTCCACCACCACCCCCAACAGAAGATAAATATGGACAGCATGACTATGATGATGGTTATAGTACTTATGATGAAGAGTTATGATAACAACTATAGCTCCCCAGCCCAAAATAATGCTGATTACTATAATTATGGACACAGACTCAGGAGACTTAGAATTCCTATGTGCAAGGGGTGTGAACGGACACAAGGCACCTTCACTGGGGACACGCCACAAAGTGCGTGTCTGTGCACACTGGCCATTGGCAGATACTGATTATAATGTCTGATGTAATGAAATAGCCAATTGCCATCAGTCCTGTATAGTGTTCAAAGTAATTTTCTATGAATGATCCTTTTTTAAAATCAAAATGCTTAAAATATGAATGGTTAGAAATTACTGTGGTGAAACATCAACCTTGGCAGAAAAAAGGAAGACATGCAAAATTTTGTTATTTCCACTCTGAAAAAAATAGAAAAAGAAGGAAAAATAATTCAGATTAACTAGTATTAAAAATATTAAACAAACTTTGAGAGTAAAAAAAGAATAAACAGAAACTCTCTCTAAATCTCTTTATTCAGCAGTTTATTCCCCTTCCACATCCATCTGGGCTCCAGCAAGCCTCCATGGGAATTTAATGGATGCAACAGCCCAATATTGTTTTCATGATTTTGAATCGTGTGGCAACATGTGTCATCAAGTAGAAACTTCTGTGGAAAAACCAATACACGTTCTTCAGAAGAAATGAGCACACGTTTCTGGTTGCCTCCTTCCCTCCCCTTTGGCCCAGCTATAGGATTATCTTTTCTTTACTTTTATTTTTTGCTTTTATTTTATTTTTACATGGTATAATATTTCAGAACTTTTTTCTTTAATGGCTATTCACTTATCAAAAAAAAAATTCCTCATTAGCTTAAAATCTGACTTTATCTTACCTTAAATTCTTCAGTATTTTTGTCTGTTTCTTGTTTTTTGTTCTGTTCTCCTGAATGATCTGCTTTTGGCAACAGTACTCCACTATTTTAACTTCTTAAATTATAAATCTATTTTAATATTCATTACAAAAAATAGATGCGAAAATTCTCAACAGAATCCTAACAAACCAAATCCAGATGTTTATCAAGAAAATAATCCATCACGACCAAACAGGCTTCATCCTAGAGATGCAGGGATGGTTCAACATACTCAAATCTATTAATGTAATTCACCACATAAATAGAACCAAAACCAAAGACCATATGATTCTCTCAATAGACTCAGAAAAAACATTTGACAAAATTCAACACCCTTTTATGATAAGGAAGCTTATCAAAATAGGCATAGATGGGACTTACCTAAAAATGATATAAGCCATGTATGACAAGCTCACAGCCAGCATCATACTGAATGGGGAAAAAATGAAAGCATTCCCACTTGGAACTGGGGAACCAGATGAGGTTGCCCACTATCTCCACTTCTATTTAACATAGTGCTGGAAATCCTTGCTAGAGCAATTAGACAAGAGAGTGGAATTAAGGGTATCCAAATGGGGGCATAAGAGATCAAACTCTCACTCTTTGCTGATGATATGATATCATATCTAGAAAACCCCAAGGATTCAACCAAAAAACTCCTGGAATTGATAAATAAATTTAGTACAGTCTCAGGATACAAAATCAATACACACACATCAGAAGCATTAATATACACCAATAACAGTCAAACTGAGAATCGAATCAAAGACTCAATATCCTTCACAGTAACAACAAAGAAAATAAAGTACCTAGGAATATATTTAACTAAGGGTATATTTTAAAGTCAGGTAGTGTGATGCCTCCAAAACACTTTCTATTTAACTTTATTTTATAAGCTCTCATTCTAAAATGGTTTATTCAAAGTTTTTATTTCTGTTTTATAGACATCATTACAGAGTTTAAATTTGTTTATTTTGTATGATCATTTATTCAAATGATGTTTGCTACTTGTGCTAGTTTGTATTGTATTTGTCAAAGACCGTGTTAAAGAACCTTGGATAGAGTTTTTTTTAAAGGTATTATCTTACTAAGACCTATTATATGAGCAAACTAAAGTTTCTATTCAGGAAAACAATATAAACCTTTATTTCTTTTGTTTTATCTTTAAAACTTGAAATGCATTTTTTTTTTGAGACAGAGTCTCACTTTGTTGCCCTGGCTAGAGTGAGTGCCATGGCATCAGCTTAGCTCACAGCAACTTCAAACTGTTGGGCTGAAGTGATCCTACTGCCTCACCCTCTCAAGTAGCTGGGACTACAGGCATGTGCCACCATGCCCAGCTAATTTTTTCTATATATATTAGTTGGCCAATTAATTTCTTTCTATTTATAGTAGAGATGGGGTCTTGCTCTTACTCAGGCTGGTTTTGAACTCCTGACCTTGAGCTATCTGCCCACTTTGGCCTCCCAGAGTGCTAGGATTACAGGCATGAGCCACCACGCCCGGCCTCGAAATACATTTCTTTGAAATAAATTTTTTAAAAAAATCTTTTTTTTTTTCAGACAGAGTCTCACTCTGTTGCCTGGGCTAGGGTGCCGTGGCGTCAGCCTAGCTCACAGCAACCTCAAACTCCTGAGTTTAAGCAATCCTTCTGGCTCGGCCTCCTGAGTAGCTGGGACTACAGGCATGTGCCATCGTGCCCAGCTAATTTTTTCTATATATTTTTAGTTGGCCAATTAATTTCTCTCTATTTTTAGTAGAAACGGGGTCTCACTTTTGCTGAGGCTGGTCTTGAATTCCTGAGCTCAAAAGATCTGCCCGCCTCAGCCTCCCAGAGTACTGGGATTACAGGCGAGAGCCACAGTGCCTGGCCTAAAAAAAATCCTTTTATGGCACACAGGAAAATGAAGGTTCTTTGCAGCCTGTTAAGGAAGGTGATGAGATTGGAAAGGATCAGGATGCTTTCTGGGTAAAGATCACATCTATTTTGTATTCTTCGTGCATGTGTGTGTGTGTGTGTGTGTGTGTGTGTGTGTGCGCGTGATTTCTGGTTCTGTGTTCCCTGGGCCATTAGCAAAATTGTTCCTCCAGTTGCTTAAACCAGAAGCAGAGAGATATTTGTTTCTACTCCTTTCCTAATCTTCCACATCAAATTTATCACCATATCTACTCAATTTTACCTTTCTGAAAGTTGTCAGAATCAAAATGGAGTCACTAATGTTAAGAAAACATTCTTCCCTGACAGAGTGAGGGAAAGCCATGAAAAGAGGATTCTCCTGCTTGTGTGCCCGATAACAAAAAAAAACTTTATAAAAAGCACAACCTTGCACAAAGGCCATTACAAACTCATGCAAAAAAGACTTTTGCAAGGACATCTGCCCTTGCAACTCCAGCCTCATACATGGCATTATTGATCTTTGTAGCCAAGGATAATTATTTCAAAACAGTTATGTAATCCTAATTTTTTCCTTTAAAAACCCTTGTTTTTCTTTACCTCCTTGAATGTTCACATAGTTTACTGTGGCATATGTATTCCCATTGCAGTGCTCTATCTTCAAATAGAGATTTTCTTTTAGAGAGCCTGTTGTTTAAGTTGACACCTTCAACTATCCTACCAACATCCTAATCTAAACTATCTTGTGTCCAGCACTGATCTAGATGTAGGTCATGTTAATGAACAAAACAGACATAATTCCTGCCCTCATGGAGCTTAAACACTGGCAGAGAGCCAAAGAAACGGGTTACTAAACAAAAAAGTAGGAAGAAAAAGAACAGGGTGTTGTGAAGGAGAACGATCGAGGGTGCAGGGAGGCTCTTGGTCTGCTTTAGAAAAGTTGGTCCTGGAAGACCTACCTGAAAAGGTGATATTTAAGCTGAAAGCTGAGGGGAGCCAGCAGGTGGAAAGTGGTGGGAACAGCAGTGTAGGCCTAGAACAGCCAGGACTCATGAGCAGGGAAGTCAGAAGAAGCTGACAGATCAGATCATGCAGAGCCCTGCAGACCACAGCAGAAGGTTTGGATTAATTCTGGGTGCAGGGGACGCCTTGGTGGAGTTTTAAGCAGGCAAAAGAGAATCCGAGTGTGAATCCCTGCTGGGTGATCGCACATAAGTTTGTTACCTTTCCCATCCTTGCTGTTTTTATCCTCAGATAAAGAGTCTGACCTCTTGGGGTGGTGCTAAGGGTTAAATAGGAACATCTGCAGAACACTGAACACAAAGAGGCACTTAACATTTGGCACAAAGAGGCTCATCTTGTGATAAAAAAATAAAACATTCTTTTAAATAGAGTAATTTCAAATTCTGTTTCCCCAGCAGTATTAAGAATTAAGTGGAATTTTGAGCTGTATACAGTAAAATTCATTATTAAAATAGTATCATTTATTATAATTTAGCCCTTGTGATTGGACTGGATTTTTCAAAGACTAAAAATACAATATATTTTTGCTTTTTTCTTTTGTTCACTCAGCTCTCCAAGGTTAAAAAGCCTATTTTTGAGAATATAGATATTTAATAAAATGTCTGTTATTCAGGTGTATATGCTTAGAAGTATGTCTTGGCTAATGTTTGGGCATTATGGTCAATTCACATGTTTATCAACTTCCATTATCTGTAATTATTTTGCTTTTCTTCCTTCTGTTATCTTTTGTGTCATATAATGAGTGGTCTTAAACTTGCATCCTTTAGTGTTTTAGTATTTCCAACATTACTAAGGGTCTTCACCTATTGATATCTGTAATTCAAGTGTAATTTTCGGGGCTCTCAAACTTGAGCATGGATCAGAATCACCCTGAAGCGCTCTGCCCCAGAGTCTCCGAGGTCTCCAGGTCCTCAGGTGATGCCAGTGCTGCTGATGTCTGGCAACCACACCTGAGAACTCTCGTCTCGAGCCAGCAGAGCTTCAGTCATTTGTTAAATGACAGTTCACTGTTCAAGATAGAGATCTCTGTTCTATATTTACCCTATATTATTTCACACTGAATTATTGTTAATGATATTAGAAATATTACTATAAATATTCTTGGGGAAAAAAGTAATTTGCAAACTATCACCTTTCCAGCTTCATTTATTACTGATACATCCCATGATAAAAGATTTCAGAAAATAAAAGAATATTTTCAACAGAAACAGAGCCACTCTCCTCAAAAATATAATGATCTTCTGTTATACCATCTTAACAGATCAATAAATAAAGCAAGTAAGTTGGTTTGTTTTGTGACCCAGATTTGAATGTATAATTATTTATAAGGTTTTTAATTTAGTGTGGTCGAATACCTAGGAACTGGATAAAAATGAATTTCAGTATGTTTCACTGTTGCTGAAATGTATTCAGTGATTCTTCATAGATGATGTCAAAGAAGATGAGCCTTTGCTAATTCAGCAGGGACTGATCCCAAAGATAAGTGTCACATTTTAATTTTATATGGTTTTGGGTAACTTGAAAAACTAGTGTGGATTCAGTTGTCTAGTATTTTCTCTTCCTCTGAAATCCAATTTGAAAAGAAATTGGCATCCATTATTATTGCCTATATGTAATCAAAAATTAAATTCAACATGTTTCCAGATGTATATGCTTGGCAGAGCATGTCAGGAGTTTTGGGATTGAGCCAGACACAACTCTTCCTCTTGACAAGCCTATGCAGTAACAGCATATTTTTAATTATTTTAGTGAATTTGGGGAAGATGAGTAGAGAGTAGGCTCTGTAACTATTTTAATAGACTTTATTAACTAGATTAGACCTAGAAAAATATCAGACACTTCCCTTTGCCCTGATAACATGTCACTCTTTCTACTTCCTAAACCTTGAATGAATCTGAAAAAATGAGTAGCAAAAATATTTTTGCTTATTCAGAGTCACCCCAGTTACAAAATTTTATTCTATTTTGTAAAGTTAACCAGGAGGTAACATGCTAAGTGCCTTTATAATCCCACCTGGCAGCACAGCAGCGTTTGCAGCATCTCTTGCTGCTCTTCCCTGCTTTTCCTGGGGAGGTTTTTGCAGCACTGAGATGGTTTGTTTATTGCTGAGGACATGGAAGAGGGTAAACTGGCTGGTGATAATGTCTTTGATTTACTCCCTGGGCTCCAGTACCTAAGATTTATTAAGGCCAGGTGGGGCCAAGAAAATCTGTCTCTGCCCCTATTTACCCTAAAATACCTCTAATTATGAAGCTACTTCTTCAGGGGAGAAAGAGTGAGCTTCAGGCTTTCCCAACTCCTCTCAGGGGCTTTAAAAGTGTTTACAGGGGATTTTAAGGACTGTGCTTATTATGCACACTGTATATATTTCATTTTGCATTTAACCTTGCTTGACTCCCTGATACACTAACTATACTATCATGCAGATAACAGGAAGTAGGGAAGGAGATAAAACCCCAAAGGAAACAGAGCAGGGATATCCCAAGGATACTTTGGAAACTTAAGCTGATTTTGGGGAGTATGTGTTGGAATATGCCTCAACCTGCCCTGATTTTTTAATTTAGGTTTAAGAATGCCCTCTCAAGGTATAAAAGTGTCAGATCACATCTCCACTGCAGTTTTGAAATCAAATAGGATTTTCCATATTCCCCTGGAGTTCTAGTTGGTGATGGAAATTTAATAACCATAAGTTAGGTACTATTATTTCACATAGGTTTTGGCCTAGAGAATAGATCGATATTATCAAAGACAATGGGGTGCTAGACTCTATACCTCTAAAGACAATTGTGTTTGCAGACTCATTACAAAGTGTGCTCAGACATTATTCTACTCCATAGAATAAGAATTTCCTGCAAGAAGGAAGGTGTTTAGATACTATAAAATGTGTACAGATACTGTAAAATCCAGGAGAATTAACACAGGGGCTTCCATGTGAGTTGTGTTTAACTCACGCTAGTTTTGAGCCTGGGGCCTTGTGAAGCAAAACTCTGCAGTTGGTTCGTGAAAATCTTTTTGATGTTCTTTTTATTATAATTAATATTGAAAATTTAATTCTAAAAATGTGGATTGCATTGCATTTAACTCATCCACAGAAAACAATAAAAAATAACAAATTAAGATCATTGTTTTAATAAAACACCGTGGCCCCAGGGAAAAATTTTTTTTCTAGTGTGGCAGCCAGTGTGTTAAGCAACTTGTCCTGTACCATACTCCTAGTAAGTCACTGCTATTGTGTCTGGTTTCTGGTAAGGACACAGCTGTGGGGACAGTTAGGGTATCTGTTAGATAGTGTATGATCAGGACACATAAATAGGTTCAGTGAGTACTTGAGTACGTCCTATTCCCAAGTATTGATCAAATAATGTGCCTTCCCCCACTTCTGTATATACTCAACCAATTTATGGTAGGGGTGGGGGTTTGGGAGATGCACTAGGAGGGAGATAGGCTTTGGAAGATGGAATAGTGACAAAAATATACTTAAGGGCATAGAATTTTGAGCATGAATACAGGGAGCGAGAAAACACAGCCTGGGCAGTGAGTTCCTCTGTATAGAGGAACATTTCTTCCCTTTTGCTGTCCGAGAAAAGTTTGCTTCAGAAGGTGGGTGATTTAATCTAAAGCAAATATTTGTTGATTTGGGAAAACAGAAACCTTACTTGCAACACAGTGGTTCTCAGCCTTTGCTGTTCATTACAGTCACCTGGGGAGCTTTAACACCCCGAGTAGTGCCTATTTACCAGGCCTCAGATGGGTCCTAGGCATCAGGGGTTTCCAGACCTCCCAGGGTTTTCCACATACAGCCAAAGTTGCAGACTGATTGGTTTGTGTATGGTCTTCAGCTGGGGTGCCTTGGGTTCTTGGCTGCAGAGTATACAAAGTTTTGAAGGCTCTGCTCCTGTAAGAGTTGTTTGGCACAAAGTCGTGTTACGTTATGTTCAACTGATAATTTCTAACTATGAATGCAGGATTTTTTCCTTTTCTTTTTTCTTCTTTGTAAGAGTAGCCAGTCTTAGCAAAACTGGTTCAAAGATGGCTTTTGCTTTTTGAACAAATACTGTATTTCTAGAGGGAGTTACAAAAGTTTATTTTAAATCATACCAATCCTAGGAACTTAATATGAAATTGAATGTATATTCCTATGGGGAATAGCTGGCCTTTGACCTTTAGCTTTCAGGTGATTGTACACTTGTGAGTGTTTATTGTGCTGATCCATGTGTAACACGGTTTTGAGTACTTCCTGGAGGGCAGATCTTGCCTTGGTGAATTCCCTCAGTCTTTACTTATCTGAGAGGGTCTTTATTTCTCCTTCATATACAAAACTTAGTTTTTCAGGGTACAAGAATCTAGGCTGGGCATTATTCTCTTTGAGAAGAGTGAGAATGGCATCCCAGTATCTTCTTGCTTGTAAGATTTCAGTTGAGAAGTCTGCTGTTATTCAGATGGGTTTTCCTTTGTAGGTTACCTGCTTCTTTCATCTTACAGCTTGTAGGAGGGCCTTTTTGGTGGTTATTTTGGTCAGTCTGATGACTGTGAGTCGTGATATCTTCCTGTTTGCAATGAATCTCCCAGGAGTCCTTTACGCTTCTTGTACCTATATAGCTAGATTTTTAGCAAGGCCTGGGAAATTTTCCTCTATTATATCCTCAAATAACTTATCCAACACTTATGTATTTTCTTCTTCACCCTCAGGGATGCCTATGATTCTCACATTAGGCTTCTTCATATAATCCCATATTTCTGGTAGGCTTTGCTCTTTTCTCTTATTTCTCTGCTCTATCTCTGTGACTGATTTATTTAATCAAAAGGTGTTATCTCCAATCCCTGAGATTCCTTCTTTTGTTAGATCTACCCTGTTCTTGAGGCTTTCCACTGTGTTTTGTAATTCCTTGAATAAATTCTTCCTTTCCAGCAGTTCGGTTTGATTTTTCTTTAATATTCTGATTTCTTTAGTGAATTTTTCTTCCAAATCCTGGATTTTTTTTGTAGTGTTTTTGTGTTGGTTATGCATTTTTTCTTGCATTTTATTGAGTTTTCTTACAATCCATGTCTGAAATTCTTCTGTCATTTTAGTGTTCTGAATATGGTTGATGTCCATTGCTACAGAGTTGGTGTTCCCCTTTGGGGGTGTTCTATCCATTTGATTCTTCATACTTCCAGAGTTCATTCACTGATTCCTTCTCATCTGGATCAGCTGTTGCTTCTTACCTTTAGATTTTTGCTTGGATAATGACATGCCCAGTTTAGTCTCTGAGCCAGTAGATGGTGTTTGTGGGTGAGATTCGACCACACCCTCTATGATGAGTGAGTAGATGCAGTAAAAGAGTGTGCAGAATGACCTCCTTGTCAGTAGGTGGCGCTTCCTGGAAAGAGCAGACTGCAGTGTTGTTTCGGGTTTTTGTTCCTCTGGAGAGGCACTCTAGTGCCTCAGGTGGTGGGTGGGTTCCTGGGACTTCTAGGTGTATCCTTACTCTCCACCTCAGTGGGGGAAGGAAGGAGAGTGAATCTGGGTGGAGTTAGCTTGGATGAGCCTGCCCTCAAGCTCCACAAATGGTGTTAGTAGGGGTCAAAGGTCTGTTCTCTGCTTCTGGGCAAAGCTGCCATGGAGGAGCTGAAATGGCCCTACCTGGCTGAAAACTCTGCATGTGGGGGTGGGGCTATCTGAGACCTACAGTCTGGACCAGGCCTCTCTCCTTTCCACCCTGCCCTATTCCTCAGTTTCTCCCAGGTCTCTGCCAGCAGTCAAGACCTCAAGCCAGCAGATCTCCTATGGCTATGATGTGGGCCAGGAGGTTCCGGGCCCAAGATCACAGCCTAGGCTGGGCTTACGGCCCTTCCGTGGGAGTAGGGTTGCCCCTAAAGCACACTGATCTGCTCCTGGAGGCACACACACCTCAGCATGCTCATTATCAAATATCCCTTCTGTGGCCCCAGAGCAATGCAATTGAGACCTGGGTGCATAGGATCTGGTCTGCAGATAAATGGGCCCTGCAGATAAATCCCCGACCCTGCCAAGGAGAGGAGTGGTCATCTCAAGTCACCCAGGGGGTGCCCAAGCTCAACGGTGTCTCTCCACCTCAGGATTTGTCCTGCTCTCTTGGAGTTCTAGCAGGTGGCACCTGGGAGGGCTGTCCGGTAGGGAGCTCACAGTCTGAGTACCCCTCAGTCTGCAGTAGGGCCCGAAAAGGTTCCATTCCCTGCAGATGCCTCCGGGTGGTGGCTAAATTGTCTCTCTCGGGGGCATGGGTAGGGAAGGGGGAGGGGAGAATGAAGCAATATGGTGCCTGTGGATCGGCTTGGGTCTGCGGGCCAGGAGGTGCCTGAGGGAGCTGGGAGCCTGGTGCCCTGTCCGCAAGAGACTCACCAGTCACTGGTGGCTGTCATCCTGGGCTGATGTTTGCAGGTCTCTCCAACCACTCAGGAGCCCACCAGCAGTCTGAGATGCAAAGGAGAGGAAATTTAACTGGATCATTTGTTGTTTCTTACCTTTAGATTTTTGTTTGGATAATGACATGCCCTGTTTAGTCTCTGAGCCAGTAGGTGGTATTTGTGGGTGAAATTCAATCACACTCTCTATGATGAGTAAGTAGATGCAGTAAAAGAGTGTGCAGAATGACCTCTCTGTCACTGGTCTCCAGTTCTCTAGGGGCCTTTCTCCTTCCAGTTCTCCTCTGCAACTTCTTCCCGTGGAGTCTCTGGTAATTCCAGATACCCTTCCTTCTGACCCTCATCTGATCTATGTTTGTCTGCTTCGTTATTTATTTTCACTTTCTTCTAAAATCTGTCTTTCTTGCAGCATCACTCTGGCTGATAGTTTTTCTCCTCCACCATCTTGGCTGTCCCTCAGGATATGCATTTTTAAATTTACTGAAAATATTTAATTCTACAACATTGATTCAAGATGCTGAAAGAAGACTACTTTGTAAAAATTAATCTTACAAGTTGTAAATTGAAGAAGATATGCTTCTCCATTTGTGTGATTATGGAATTATGAGTCATTATTAAGTCCTGCTATAATGTAAGAAGGAAACATAAAATGCTATGTTAAATTTCACATGGTTTTCTTATATCCCTGTAAACAACATACTAATAGCTCTAATTTCCTTTTTATGCCATACAGGATCTTAGTTAAAAATTGGAGAGAGCATCCATAATGAAGAAAATGAAGCCATGATTACTGAAGTTGAAGATCAAAAATCTTCAACTTTATCTATGATTGTCAAGCAGGACCCAATATTCATACGAAGAGGGAAGAAATCGACTGAAATGTCAGGTGTACAGGATTCCTGAAATGAATGAATACATGTGTCAGGTAGAACAACTATGAATACTAAAGTTAATAAAGCTTCCTGAGAATAATATAAAATGTCCTCTTTTCTAGAGACATTTTTAAAAGTAAAAAATCATCAGAGATGATTTTGTGTACTCCATTGGAACCCATTCCTTTATCATGTTTCTATGATAATAGGTAGTTTATGTAAGAAAACAGTCACCAATTTTGTGTAAATTCATGTGGTGTGTGTATATGTGTCCATTACAGGATAAATCAGAATAACTCCAGAGAGAAATAATCACTGCATTTATTTCTCTAACACGGTTGCAGCTCAAAATTTCTTTTCTCATTTCATTGATACAGATTCAGAGCCTCCTTTATATAACCTCGAATTTTAATTTCAATTAATAAAAAGATCAAATAAAAGGCTTATTTATTTCTCTGTCTTCACTCCCCAGAAGACTTAAAACAGCTAACAAAATTATATCAAACAGCAAAATAAATTACTTAAGTAAGTTATGGACAGACCAAACACTAAGTTAGAACATTAAGCAAGAATCAAAAGAGTCAAAAATTAATAATTCATAAAAAAAATCTGATAAGGCCCAAGATATCACTTTGCATTATCTATGAACACAGGTTTTAGTAGATTCGATATAAGACACCACTTTCTTATATTCAAAAGAAGTTGTAAGAGAATAGTCACCTCCTCCCATAGATACAGAAGGATAAAACCAACAGGGGGAATATGTATCAGAGAGAATGTCCTGAAAAATATAGTACACATGTTTTCTGTCTCTTTAAAACCTCTTCATTCTTTTTGAGGGCTAAAACCTGTATCTCTACCTCAGTGCAATCATCACCAGCATCAGGGGAATGTCCTGAGCCATCTCCTCCTACAGGAGATGGCTCAGCAGAATTGCGGGGCCTGGGTCCAGGCAGGTGGAGGACTGGGCGGAGGTCACGAGATTATCTTTTCTGAAGATGGAAGGAATCCAAATCATCAACTGTAGTTGAACAGTAATTGTCTGAAGCTAAAAGCCCTCCCTTTAAAAACTCTGTATTTCTGTTTATGATTAGGATGATGGCATTTTAGACAGGAGTCTCTGCTAGCAAATTAATCAATTTCTCTTTCCTTCTCCTCAAACCACCTGTCCTTGTTCTTCTGATGTGGCCTCGGGGAGAAGTGCCGAGCTTTGGGTAATAGATTTGCCATCCCTGGGTGGGCCCTTCGGTTCCCTGGTGGCATGGCACCCTGTGACTGCTGGGGAAACAGAGAACAGCCCCAGGACAAGCCATGGGTCTCCTCTAGTAGAACTGGCTTCTTGTTGAGATAGAGAGTATGGGATGGTCCCAGCAGCTGCTGGAACATGTTTTAACTCCAGAGAACTCCCAGCTCTCCCTGCAAAATAGATATAACTCCCCACAACCTGAACTGAGTTAAAGAGAAGAAAGCAGATTTGAACAGTTACCAGACGCCATGGCCACTTGTTTAGTAAGTTCCCCACTGTACACACTGAGACCCTTGACTCCACCATTTCTGGAGGGTTCTTAACCCCCCAGGCCTGTGGCAGGGCATTTGCTTGGAGCCATATAGCAGGGCATTTGTTTTGAGGTGCCATTTGGGGGGTAGAAATCACGAGGTTGAGTGAAACTAGGAAAACTGGTTTAAATTGGGAGCTCATTTGCAGTTCCCAGGAAACAGGGAGACTAGGCCACCAATTGTGGAGGGTTTTAAACCTTCCAGCTGTGTGGCGGGGCAGTTGTTCTGGGTTGGCATTCATCCTCTTTGGATTCCCATTTGTTTGATAGGTCCGACATTTTGTGTTGGGGATCCCCTGTGTTGTCTATTTGTTATTTGTGAGTTTTGTTACAACAAAAGAACATTCCATCTAAAAGTTCCTTGGAAAAAATTATGGCTGAGTGATCAACTTACATAATAGTTATGAACCTATATATACAGAAAGTGGTATTGCAATCCAATGTACACGGTACAGTGTGAAAAAAAGTTACTGTTGGATAAAACCTTAAATTATTATACTGATTTATAACTGGAATTATTTTGTCAAAGGTCAGGTAAATGGGAGGAGATCTTATACATGTTGGTATGAAATGTCTGATTTCCTTGTCTATTTCAAGGTTGGACATTTCCTATTTAATGACCTAAGACAACCTAAAGGCCTGGGATAAAGTTAATGGTGTAAGAGAGCCCTCTGCTGGCGGTGGGTGGGATAGTAACAGTACCTTGTTGTAGTTGGTCCACACCAGTTCTGGGTCCTTTGCTGGGCTCCAGCCAGGGCAAAGCACCACGTGGGACCACAGCCATGGAGGCAGACCCAGCAGAGAGGGAACTGAGGACCGTGGCCTGCCACTGCACAGCAGTGGTCCCCACCCCTGGGCGCACATGCAAGGCAGCAGGGAAGTGTCAATGCCCAGCAGCTCCCTAGAGGCAGCCACAGTGCCCACTGCAGTTTGGATGATATGCCTGTCACAACTACTGCCCACAGCCACCACTGCCATAGTGGCGCTGTGAGAGCAGCGGGGGAGGGTGCAACTCTTTGGTCCCACACCTACTAAATAATGACTCAGGTTTGGAACGGTCTCTCCCAACAGAAAGTTCAGTTTGGCCAGAGGACATCCATAACTGGAGCAGGACAATTTAGGTACAATCAGCATGATTTCTGTAAACAAGGGCATTGAAAAGAACATGGCCCCAAATTACAAAGGACTCCAGGTAACAAAAAGCCACCAGGAGAGAAAAATGTTTTTTCAAGTCCAAGACTCAGAGGACAAAGGAGGCGATTGGGGCCCCCTGCCTACTAGTAGCCCCAATCCAAATATTCCCCACAGGAGCCTGGGGCAAAATTGACAGTGGGATTTGATTAGTGGCAAGCTGCATGGACAGACACCAGCCATGCCAGGTGCTCTGTGAGCCAGGCAGGGATGCAGGGAGAGGGGCCGGGCAGAAATGAAAAAGCCATAGGCAAGTAGGGGCTGAAGAACTTGTCCCAGGAGGGCTGGAAGGTGGACCTGGGCCAGCAGCAGGAGCACTGGGACTTAAGCTCACCTCTAGGGGGCGCCACCAAGCTCCTGCTCGCTGAACACCAGGGCCTGGTGAAGCATACAGAAAATTATCACTGTACTTCAACGTTCAGACCTCCAGAGGCCTACATACCGTTACATTTACAAAAAAAAAAAAAAGCTATCAAAACTTAGTAAGGCCATATAGGCTGAGGGGATCCTGGTACATACAAAAAAATTAAATTCCCCATACCGATAAATAAAAATACATACAGGATCTATATGTGCCACTAATGATAGCTATACAAATGACTGTGAATGGCACTCGGTTACATTTGAGTGACAAGATCCTGAGACTAGGGTGGCCCTGTACTGCTGCTGCTGCGCTGCGCTAGGGGGTTTAAAAGGGGTCTCCCGCTCTGTTTGATGGGAGCCTAGTGGGGAATTGTAAAACCTACAATTGTACAGGTTTACAAACAACAGGTTCCTTATCTGAGGTCCTAAGAATAGCGTCTGCATCCCAGACTTCAGAATGACAGTAAAGCCCTTATACGGGGCCCTTAAGGAGAAGCTTATGATGGCCCCCAATTTGGGTTTGCCTGACTCATAAATAATACAAAAAACAAAAATGAGCCTTAGAGTCTTAGTATAGATGCTGAGAGACATCCCAGGCCAGTGGCCTCTTTGCCTCTGGGCAGTGACAACTACTTGTGAGTTGTTAGCAAAGACTTTGCAGGAATTAGTGCTGAGAAAGCCACTCCCAAGAGCTTAAATAAGGCCTTCCTGGCCTTAAAATGTCAAAGTACTCAAAATAGCACTGCCTCAGAAAACTCCCATTTGTGGCTGACACCAAACTTCTCCTCTGTGGCCTTCCTGAGAGACCCCACCCTCAGAGCCGTATCTATACAGCTGGGGCTCAGCCCCGCTTTTTGGAAGGCTGCAAAGGAAGGAACTCTAGGGAGGAACTGGGCAGAGGCGCTCGCTGGAGTGCCTGGGACTGCCCAGGGGCTTTTGATGGTGAGAATGGCGGACAAGCTGCTCGCTCCAACACACATGCTTCATAGTGACTAGCATCGTCACCTTCCATTTTCTCACTGCCACACAGGGCTAGAACAAGAGCTGTCTCAGAGAGGTTTTTTTCTGTGCCTTATTGTGCTGCTTTCTGCAAAAGAAAGCCCAGGTAGTTACCCAGGTTAGAATAAGACGGGGCACCTAGCACCCTGCCTACATCTTTAGCCTGCACCCCCTATCTCCCCCTCCCTCTCCCGCAGCCAGGAAGGGACTCTAGAATGGCCAGTCTGAAAATCGCTGAGCCAGTTTAAACACGTTTTCTTAAAGAGGAAAGTGAGGCTCTCAGAGACCTAAAGTTTCAACCCACATTACCATTCTGCATTTCTAAAAGGCTCCCTGAGGACCAAAAGCAAAGGAAGGGCAGAACAGGGATTAGAACCTGCTGCTCTTGCCTGTGGGCTTTGTTTTCACAAAACAAAGTCCAGCAAACTTTGTGTCTGTACTGAGGCCAATGACCAGGGGAACACGGGGGCCAGGCCAGCTAGATGCCCCAGAGCAGGGGACAGACCCTAGACAGTTGTCACAGGATTGCTCCCTAGGCTGGCCTCTCTTCTCCAGCGTCCTGCTGTGCAGAGCCCTTGGTTAACTAGGGACCCTGGATACCAGGGGCTGTCTTTTCAGGACCTGCAGACCTGGCAGTCTCTCAGGAAATAAATATCTGCCCCTGTTCTGCCTTGGCCTCCAATCTCACACAGTTCAAGATAGTTTGCAGAGCAGAAACCACAGAATCCCATCCCAACACCTCCCTGTTGGGGTAGGTTATCCCTTGTGCACGTAATATCCCATGCAAAACCTAGATGGTCCGTGTTAGCTCATCTAACATCTGCCAGATGTTAGACCCTTGGCGTGGAAGAGGCTTCAGGTCCTTTCACCCCAATTCTACAGCGAACAGCTCTACGGACAAGGTTGCAGACGTGCAGAAAGAGTATCTTGGTTCTTGTTGAATGAATATGTAAGAATAATCGCTCCTACTTATAGAGCATCTACCCCATGCTGGGCACTAGTCCAAGTGTTAATCCTCTCAGTAGCCTATGGCATAAATAGGATTATCATCCTCATTTGACCAATGAGGAACTTGAATCACAGGGAGGTTTAAGTAACTTACCCAAGGTCACCCATCTGGCAACTGACAGGCCCAGGGTGCTCTTCACTGCCGGGCATGAATGTCATTAAATATGATCCAGATATATGAGACGCGACATGAGGCCGGACGTAGCTCAGTTCTAACCTGGGGCAGAGAGCCAGCCCCTACTCCTTCGGTTGGGGCTGGGTCGGTAAGTGCATTTTACAAGGCAGCTCTCCCCTCATTCCCTCTCCCCACACCCCCTGGCAACCAGTCTGCTTTTCAGGAATGGAATCCTACCATACGGGATGGAAGGCGGCCCTCCATGCCCATCTTCTCTAAACGTCTCCCACCATCACTTTCTCCTTGTTTCCACTGAGGTCATTTTGCCGTAGTTTAAGCAAACATTGCAACAATTTACTATCTTAAAATTTGTCTTACAAGGTGCTCAGGCACCTCTTCCCCTCCCCAGCCCTGGACTTTTCCTCTGTGCTCAGGGTCCAAGGACCAAGTTGAGCCAAAGATATAGTAATATCAGAAGTCAGAATAACAGGCTGAATCCACAGGCATGGCTCTGAGGATGGAGGTGGGAACCAAGCTGCCTTAGGAGGTGGGGAAAGCTGGAGGCCTTCCTGGAGGCAGGGAGGCTGGCCTTCACCCCAGTTTCACTTCTGCATCCCCGCAGCAGCCCCTTCCTACCGAGCTCTGGGTCATACCGGTTTTAATGCTCCCAAACTCAGAACAGAGTAATCAGAAACAGGCCCTACTAAAGAAAGGTTTTCACAACGAAAGGGAAAAGCTGCCTCCCCTGTGACACTCTGGTACCCTAGCGTCAGTCGGTCACGTAGACTTGTCTCCTGCAGCTTCTGCCAGTACCCGCCGGGCATGCTATGGAAACAAAGATCCATGATCCCCATCCTAGTACCTTTTTAAAAATAAACTGCTTACTTGAGAATAATTTTCAGATTAACAGAAAAGTTGTAAAGATATTGTAGCGCATTCCAGTATACCCAACCCCCACCGCTGGGTCCCCTAATGCTATTACTGTGGTCCTTCAAAACAAAGAGATCATCACTGATGCGTTAGTATTAATGGAACTTAGACTCTGTT
The DNA here is from genome assembly GCA_008750895.1 of Mirza zaza. NCBI lineage: Eukaryota > Metazoa > Chordata > Mammalia > Primates > Cheirogaleidae > Mirza > Mirza zaza. The sequence continues at coordinate 19,257 of VSMD01112334.1, forward strand.
TGGATATCACCAGTTTTTGCGTGAACGTCCTTGTTGTGTTTCCAGGATCCGATGTATGGAGGTAATGTATGAAGTTAGTCATCGCATCTCCTCGGGCTCCTCCAGTCCATGACAGTGTCTCTGTCATCTCTTTGCTTTCCATGACTGTCACTGTCCGGAGGTGTGTTGGCCAGGTACTTTGTACAATGTCCTCCTGTTGGGGTTTGTCTGATGTTTTCTCTCATGATTAGACTGGGGCCACCTCAACACATGTTGACTCAGTAGGTCTGGGGCACCCAGGAATCTAGATTTCCAGCATGTGGCCCCTGTGGTTCTGATGCACCTGGTCTCTGGCCCCACTTTGAGAAATGTTGCTAGACACAGTATTACTAGATGAATAGGATTAAAAGATGAAATATTTTTAAATATTGAAAATTGCTTAAAGATCAGGAATGAGAATGAAACATGAAACAAATCTGTGGAGAATGACACTTTTCTCTGATTTGAAACAGGAGAAATCACAGATTAATAAAATATTGACACATGTGGACATGTAAAATATACTCTTTATAATAAAAAATAAAATAGCAAAGGGGTTCATATCTATAAAGAAGTACTTCTAATGTACCAGGAAAACATAAAGTATCTACTAGATAAATTGAGAAAGATATGGGTAGATAATTCCCTAAAAGTAAAAATACAAATAAGAAACAGATATATGGGGAAATTTCCAATCTCATGAGTAAGCAGATGTAAATTTTTAAAAAAACCATCCTATGCCATCTAAATTAACAAAGGTTTTTTTTAAGGCAAGACCTTGTGCTGGTAAATTTTTGATGAAGTTAGATCATCCTTCATTTCTGTTGACATCGCTAATTTATACAACTCTTTTGCAAAGCAAACTATAAATATATATATTCACTTAAACAAAATATTTATAGTCCATATTCCCAACAAATCCTTGAGAATTTATCCAAAAAAATTATCTTAATGCTCTGTGAATGAAATATTTCAAAATAGCAAAAAACAAAATTGGGAAAATAAATATGTATGTAACAATAGCAGCATGATTAACAAATGATGGTATATTGTCTCCATGTATACAGCTACTTAATAGTTATAAAGACTATTGGGCATCATAAGAAAATATACATTAATATTATATTGAAATAATATTAATTATATAAAAAGAGGTGTGATGTTTATATTTACTTTGAAATGTTTGGTGTATGTATGGACAAAAACTAAAAGGGAGTTTACCAAAAATGAAATGTTATAAAAGATTTTACAACCTCTGATCTTGTCCTCATTTATTGAGTCCAAATTATTTCATTGTCTTTCATCTCAAAAGACACAAGACCCTTCAAAACCAGGAGGTCATTCGGTCAGGCTGCACTGCCGCTGCCTTCCGAGAACGCGTTGGTGTTGATGCGAGTTAGAAGCCGGGGAGAGTTGAGCGCAAGTCCAATTCATTCACCGAATGTGGTCCACAAGATTTAAAAAAAATCCCTTTGGCTTTTCTTTGTAACAGGAAGGGAATCAGCGAAATGAGTGGGTGTGTCTGAGTCATGTTGAGAATTTCCCTTTTTATAAAGAACCACTGGGATAACTAACTTTTGAAAACTCCAAGTGAATTGCTCGAGCTGCCCTCCACTTCCCTTCTCCGCCCACTAACTATCTGCTTGCCCTGTGATAATCCCCCACTTCCCTCCTGTTCCCACCTCATTAAACCAGGCCTGGCTTTGGAGAGGCGGTTGAGGGGACAGCTTTCCGAGCTGGCCTGCAGCTGGGAGGCCAGCACAGCCACAACCCTGTCTCCCCGCTCAGTGCACTTCAGAACGCCAACCTGTTGCAGAAACGCCAAAGTGTGGACATCTGACCTCAGTGGACATCAAGCCTTTCATCACATAAACTCTTCCATGTTGAATAAGTACCAGCAACGCTGTCGTCTCAGAGGCAGGGAAGACTCTAAATGGAGCAATATGGGGCATTTTACTTTTGGATTAGAAAGTGTAATTAAAACATCTCCCTGAGTGTTGTGATTACAGGGTGGACCCAAAAGGAGTGGCTTTAAAATATTCCCTCTAGAATTGCTCAGCGTTTTTCCCTCACGTGGTAAAAAGATATTTTGACCCATCTTGTATTATTTTAGATACTGAAAATGTACAAGGAGAAATTCACTTCTAGCTTACTAAGATATTTCTATTGAGCTTTGACACTCTTCCAACAAATTCCGCCTCATCTCCTTTTTAATTTTAACTTTTACTCTACTTAGGAAAGGATTCATTTGGCCTTGTACACTGGAAATTAACTGTTTCCCTAAGGAACACAAATCTGTGGATTTCCTAATTTATATCCAGGAAGCGAAGAAAAGAGAGCCGAGCTCCCTATTGGGGTCAGAAGTTTCTGGCCAGGAGGCGGACTCCACCTGCTAACATTCTCTTTCCCAGTTCCACCACCCATGGCCAGATAGTGAGAAAAGGACATTGTTGCAGGACAGACCCTGCAACTAACCCAATGTCCTCCACTTCAGAAAATTGATAGGGCTGGGGGAGGACGGATGCTGGGAGCAGGGGTGGCTTGTGTGGCACACTCTGCCTGCACAATCCAGGTGTCTCTCCAGGCTCATTCTTAAGGGGGTGTTTAACACAGTCAGTTGCAGGGCACTCTGCAGTTCCTTGGTGACTACAAACCAGTGAATGTGCTGAATTCTCTGAGGCAGAGTTTCATAAACTTAGGCTCATGGACAGAGTGTCACAGGGTCTGTGGACATGGGTGGGAAAAAAAACTACATACTTATTTTTAAATTCCAACCAAAATTTAGCATTTCTTTAATTATGAATAGAAGCAACAAACCACAACCACATTAGAAGTTCCTGGGACTTTGCCAATGGAAATGGCTGATATTTTCGTAACACCTTACACGTTGTGGCAGATAGCTCAGAATGTCACTCACACTCATCACCTCTTCCTAAGTAGGGTGGCTGTTAGGTGTGAATGTTTGTGTCCCCCACTTTCCAAATTCATATGTGGCAGTCTTAACCTCCAGTGTGATGGTATTAGGAGGTGAGGCCTTTGGGAGGTGATTAGGTTTAGATAAAGCCAAGAGGTTAGAGCTCCCATGGCAGAATTCGTGCCTTTATAAGAAGAGGAAGAAATAGGAGAGCACACGCACACACGCCCTCTCCCTCTGCCACGTGAGAATGCATGGGGGAGAGAGCGCTCTGCAGACAGGAAGGGCCATCTCCAAGAACCGCATCCGCCAGCACCTGATCTTAGACTTCCAGCTTCCAGAACTGTGAGAAACAATTGCCTGTTGTTTAAGCCTACCAGTCTGTGGTGTTTCATTACAGCAGACTGAGCTAAGATAGTCACGCAACACAATATCCCATATTTTAAAGACTTTGATAACTTTATTTGCACTTCCTCGGTTTCTTTTATAATCCTATGTGTTTCCTTTTACGCATTTGAAAGCATTATTTTATTATAAGAACGGATCCATAGACTTCCCAGAGGGATCCATGCCACAAGAAAGGTCACAGAAGACACTGCCCTCAGTCTTGGTCACGTCTCCACCTCATAAGGACAGCTTCCTCCTGCCTCCCAGGCTGAGACATGGTGGCTGAGAACAGGGTGTTAATGAGGCCATTTGCGTGGCCTTTGTCCTTGTACACCAGTCCTTCACTCACTTCTGGGATTAGGGACTTACTTCTCCCTCTGACCTCAGCCACAACCTGACAAGCATGTGCTGACTGGGGGAGAGGAGGGCACAGATAGGTGTCCACCCAGCACTGCTCCTGGGAAAGAACTCCAAAGCCATCAGCTCTTCCAATGGTGACCCTTGCATAGGACAGCACATGGACACCCCCTCCAGGACTGTGGGGGGAGCAGTTGGAAGGCCACTAGGTATTGGGAAGAAATGTTAAATCTTATATCAATTCAATGTTATGAGTTCATTTGGAATTAAAGAGCAGATGAGACCTATATTGCAATCTTGCCAGCACTACTTACTAGCAATTTGAACTTGAGAAATCTGTTACCATTTTGAGCTTCAGTTTTCTCATCTGTCAAATGATGGATACAACTGCAAAGGTTTCTTTTTCAAAATATGTTCCCTCTGTTTGTCTCTCTCTCTCTTTCAAATCCCTTATTGCTTATTTTGAGAACTGCCACATTTGAACTTTTTCATTTTAGTAATATTATTGGATGAAAATTCACTTTCAGAAATAGGAAACTGAGTATCTTCAAGAAAGGAATTTAATCTTAAAATCCCTTATATAAAGTGGCTCAGGCTGAAATAGCTTGTTTTAGGACAGGGTGGGCATTCCTTTTTATTTTGCTTTGTTCTAGATATTGCATTATCTAGAATCTGTTTCAATGCATCAGCTCTAGGTGGCAGTAAGGTACCATGGAGCCATGTGGTAAACAGGCTGCCAAGTTTGAAGTCTCAAAGGGCAAGAAAACCTTAGGGAAAAAGTAAATGTCATTACTGGGTGTCAGGGCTACTCAGACGCTCTGTGAGTAGGTCAACTCATCACTGTTGTCCCTGTGACCAGTTGTGTTGGGGAAGGAAGGAAAGCCACAGGCTCATGAATATGGTATAAGAAAAATGCAATGAAATAAGATGAATTATGTGTTACAGGGATTTGTCCAAACTCGTCCTCTATATATACTCTATGCATTATATATACACTATACTACATTCTCTCTCTCTCTCTATGCACACGCACACACTAAAGCATGTAAGCCTGAGATTGCATTTGAGTGAACAGTTTATTTCATTTTTCATTTCTCTAGATTTAGTTACAAGAGTTAATGTGTCAGTTTCCTTTTCTGCAAAATGAGGCTGATAGTTCCAACTTCATTGGATTGTTATGAGGATTAAATTAGTTAATATATATGAAGATAATGAGTTGCCTGACACATACATAGTAAGCTCCAGTGAATGAATGTTAGCTGCTATTATAATTAGTATTGCCCAAAGTCCTTTGCTTTTTATCTAAAGGAGTAGGGAGGGGATCTGGGCATGGCCACTTAGGAGACAAATGAAAAGGAATATGGAGAAATACACCACATACACAAACACACACAGATGGAGACAGAGACAGACACAGGTACACATACACAGATGCATCACACACACACACACACAAAAACGAACACAGATATGCACGCGCAGACGCATCATACACACACATACACACACAGCCTCTACAGAATACAAGCAGATGAGGTGGAACTGCAAACTAGTGCAACCTCTGTGGAAAGCAATATGGAGATACCTTAAAGAGATACAAGTAGATCTACCATTTGATCCAGCAATCCCATTACTGGGCATCTACCCAAAAGAACAAATGACATTCTATAAAAAAGACATCTGCACTCGAATGTTTATAGCAGCACAATTCAGAATTGCAAAGTTGTGGAAACAACCCAGGTGCCCATCAATACATGATCGGATTGATAAAATGTGGTATATGTATACCATGGAGTACTATTCAGCTATAAGAAACAATGGTGATATAGCACCTCTTGTATTTTTCCAGCTAGAGCTGGAACCCATTCTACTAAGTGAAGTATCCGAAGAATGGAAAAATAAGCAACACATGTACTCACCAGCAAACTGGTTTCACTGATCAACACCTAAGTTTACATATAGGAATAACATTTATTGGGTGTCGGGCAGATGGGAGGGGGCAGGGGGATGGGTATATACATACATAATGAGTGCATTATGCACCATCTGCGGGACGGACACACCTGAAGCACTGACTTGGGGCTGGCGGGGGGCGGGGGGCAAGACAACGTACTTAACCTAAACATTTGTACCCCCATAATATGCTGAAATAAAAAAATATTTTTAAAGAATATAAGCAGATGTGAATCCAGATGAGTAAGAATGTCAGAGGTGGTTTAAATGGAAGAAATAAAAGCTTAAACGAAGAGTGGTAAGGTCTCAGCTAATTTACCTTTTAGGAGGGATGGATAGTAAGATTGATTTTTTTAGGGTTAAGAAAGATAAAAAGAGAGCAGCCGATTATATGAACAAACCTTGTTTTGGGGAAGTAGCTTCTCTTTTCCCAGTATTTGGGATCCCTGGGATGTATGTGTAGTACCATGTGATGGCACACATTTAAAGTGGTCCTTCTTTATATAAACTGAGGCATTTCACTGTCCCATGCCATGGTCATGTCATGAGTGGAGTTGGGTGATGTAGGATCAGAAGATATTTGATTTACTCTTCATAAGTGCCTTGTTTAGTGCTCGAATATTGCTTTGGAGACATATGCTGATTTATGTCTTTAACTTGGTGGCAATCAAATACATGAAAATCACAACATAAAAATCAAAAGTGAATGTGAAAGTCTTTAAATAGGAAAACAAATCTACACTTCACAAAATAATTTGTCATTGATCTCCCTGAAGTCACTGATGAAGAGTTGATCACATTTCCCTGCCATCTCTCAGAACTGTGATATGGGGCCATAATATCTGAGGATCTTTCTTTAAAGTAGATTCATTAGAAAGCAAAAAGCGGCCGGGCACAGTGGCTCACGCCTGTAATCCTAGCGCTCTGGGAGGCCGAGGATGGCGGATTATTGGAGCTCGGGAGTTCGAGACCAGCCTGAGCAAGAGTGAGACCCTGTCTCTACTAAAAATAGAAAGAAATAAGCTGGACAACTAAAAATATATAGAAAAAATTAGCCGAGCATGGTGGCACATGCCTGTAGTCCCAGCTACTCGAGAGGCTGAAGCAGGAGGATTGCTTAAGCCCAGGAGTTTGAGGTTGCTGTGAGCAAGGCTGATGCCACGGCACTCTAACCGGGGCAACAGAATGAGACTCTGTCTCAAAAAAAGAAAGAAAAGAAAAAGAAACCAAAAAGGTTTACGGAAAGCATTACTTTCCATGAAGATGGGTCGGTTGGTCCAATCCATGTAGATGGCATCTTAGAAGCAAGTGTTTGTGGAGCAGGGGAATTGCTGACAGAATGAGAAAGGTTTCTGGGTATCCTTCAATTCTCTTTTCCCTTTTCCTCCCATTATTTGTTACTATGATCACTATGCGAAGGTTTTTACCTCTGTGTCTGGGGGCAGACAGGATTTTACCACCTCTATTGCAGCAGGTGTGGCTTAACTACAAAAGCAGTGGTGAGGTTGAATGAGGAGCAGAAAGATGAAGGCCTTTCACTCACTGGAGGTTCCCACAAGCTGAGCTTTTCCTGGGAAGTTGTACTAAAGGTAGACATCACAGCTCACACTTCCAGAGCACTGCACAATTGCAAAGACAAGATCTGCAAGATTGTACTTTTGCAATTCCTGGGACCATTTTTAATTACATCAGTGGCCAAATTTACAAATATTCTCCATCAGAAACATTAGCACTTGGCAGGACCTTCAGGCTGTGATGTCAGCCTCTGATTTGAAAACCTGCTCCTTCCAAGACAATCATAGAAGTTATAAGGGGAGAAAATGCATCTGTGACAAACTAACAAAAAAAGAAAAAAAAAGGAGAAATGCTTTTAAGATTCTAAATCTAATTTGTGTTTTATCATTTTTCCAAAAAATGCCATGGAGACCACCAACCTGCCTTTAGAAGTTAATCAATTAATGAATGTGGAAAACTGAAAACGCATTATTCCAAGATTGCTATGTAGTTTATTAGCTGAGACATATGTTCATTTTTTGCTTTCTAGATACTATGGAGAAAAGACTGTGCCTTCTGCTTATTTTGTATTCCTTACTGTTGCTATCTGTGTGCTGCTAAGGGTATGTGATTAAATGCTTGTTGATCTTATTTGCTGAAAGTCTAGAAGCCTTTGACACGAGAGAACATGCTATTAGAAAGGTGTTGGATTAAGACTTTAAAGATACAAACCTTATCCAGGTCCTGTAACTCTATGACATTTTGTATAAATCACTTCATCTCTCTAGACCTCAAATAACCCAAGTGAAAAAAGACAATGTTGATATTTTCCTCCTCCTTGACCTCATGAGGAAGGCAAAATATCTAAGATGTATTATAGCTTCTTATCTTTGTGGAACACTTTATAAAGTTCTTAAAGTACATATAACCTATCACATTAAAGCCTCATAGCTTATATATTTATGGGATACAATTTGACATTTTGATACATACATATGTTATATAATGAGCAAAGTTACATAGTTATGACCAAACAAAACAAACCTTAGGTTTTTGATACTGAGAAGACTCAGGTTTTTTAAAATAATCAAAGACCAACTAAAGAGAACATAAAGCACAAGAAATTATTTTGATAATACACAAAATCTTTGTTTCTTATTGGTTGTCAGGCAGTTTGGAGGGGGGAGGAGGGGATGGGTATTTACATACATAGTGAGTGCAATGCGTACCATCTGGGGGATGGGCATGCTTGAAGCTCTGACTTGAGGTGGGAGGGGAGGCAAGGGCAATGTATGTAACCTTAATGTTTGTACCCCCATAATATGAAATAAAAAATAAAAAATAAAAAAAAATAAAGCCTCATAGCTGCCCTACAATGTAAAAAACACTGTATTCACATATTGCAATATGGATGATTGAGAATTTTCCAAATTTTCAAATTCTGGTTCCTTTGTGCTTAACAATTCCTTCTTCAACTTAGCTTTGTGCTTTCACATTCTGCTATAATGTGGTGAAGAGAAACCAGTCCACACCTTCAAGACTTTGCTTAGAAATCTCATCTAAATACCCAAGGTCATGACTTACAAGTTTTACTTTCCACAAAGCACTGGAATGCAGTTCAGTCAAGTTCTTTGCCACTTTATAACCACGATCATCTTTCCTCCCGTGCCCAATAACATGTTCCTCATTTCCAACTGAGGCCTCACCAGAAGAACCTTTAATGTCCATATTTCTATCAACGGTCTCTTCAAAACCATCTAGGTTTTTCTAATATGGCCTCAAAACTCTTCTAGCCTCTACTTGTTACCCAGTCCTGAAGCCACTTCCACATTTTCAGATATTTGTTATGGCAGCACCCTATTCCTTGTACCAAAATCTGCATTAGTCTCCTAGGGCTGTCATAACCAAGGAGCACAGACTGGGGTAGCTTCAACAACAGGAATGCATTTCCTAATCATTCTGGAGGCCTGAGAGCCAAGATCATGGTGTGGGCAAAGTTGGTTTCATTCTGAGGCTTCTCTCCATAGCTTGGAGATGGTTTTCTCCTTCCAGTATCTTCACATGGTCTTTCCTCCATGCATGTACATGTCTGTGCCCAAATTTCCTCATCTTGTAATGGCACTGGTCATATTGAATCAGGGCCCACCCTAAAGACCTTATTTTGACCTAATTACCTACTTAAATTAAAGACTTTATCTCCAAATACAGTTATATTCTGAAATACTAGGGGTTAGGACTTTAACATATGAATTTGAGGAGACATTATCTAGCCCATAATAGTCAGTAAACCCGTGGATGAAAATTAGACTCACTAATGAGAACATTAATGTGCATAGAAACTGAAAGTCACATAGCCAGTATACTCAAGACCCAGATACTTTTATTTCCTTGCTCATCTTATTCAGGCAGCAAAAATGTATTGTAAGTTGTGTGATCCAATTTAGCAGACCTGTGAATGGTTTCAGGAAACAAGACAAAAAGATAAGTTGTGGCCACAGGAAATGCTGATTTTGACAGGGGTACAACAAGTTTGACAGCACTGCAATGAATATTACAGCATGCATGTCTTGATCTGTTTATGCTGCTATAACAAAATACCTGAGTCTGGGTGATTTATAAAAACAGAAGTTTATTTCTTACAGTTCTGGAGGCTGGGAAGTCCAAGATCAAGGCGCTGGCATTTGGTGTCTGGTGAGGAACTTCTTGCTCTGTCCTCACATGGTGGAAAGTGTGAAAAGGACAAAAAGGCACTAGGACACTCCCTTCAACTTCTTTTTATAAGAGTATTGATCCATTGATGAAGGCAGAGCCTCATGTCTTAATCACCTCCTAAAGTCCCCACCTCGTAATACTATCCCACTGTGATTAAGTTTCAACATATGAATTTTGAGAATCACCTATAGACTATAGCAATGCCTAACATCTTTTATAAATTGCTTGAAAGATTACATTCATGGCAATGTGATTATTTTAAGGTTTAAATATTTTTGTTGTGTTTTCAGAAATACAATTAAATGACGCTTCATGGTCCCTAGAATTATAACCCTAAAAGTTAAGGAAGAGGATCATATTTTCATCTCTACCCTTTGAATGGTATAAATCTCTTCAAACAAAATTTGAAACTACACCACCCTACTCAGCGAACATGGGAACAGGAACTGTGGGCTGAATAAAAACCAGTTCAGTCATTATCCAGCCAACAAAATCAGTGGCAAGAGCTCTGTTTGGCAGAGCATCATTCTGTGTGCTGACCTGGAAATCACTCAACTCTAACTAGCCGCTTCATTGCCAAGGTCATTGGCTTTTTCTCTGACCTAGAGAAATCATCCTTTAACTGTGCTGCATTTCTGCTTTGTAAACTGGGGATTAACTATCTCAGAGGCTTAGGATCACAGTTGAAATACACTTTAAAATAGATATGCATTTATTAAAGGTAGAGGAGAAACACTTTTTAAACATTACCCTTCAAGTGTAAGACTGTTCTCGGATTTTCAAAATGTGAGCTTTACACATAATAGCATAAGTGTATATTTATGTTTGAAAAGAATCGTACAACAGATTAAAACATCATTGTTGTGCAAACACAAAAGAGACATGAAAATTTCCTTTTAGGTATGTCCTTAAGATTACTAGGTGTTCCAAGAAGGAAAGAGAAAACACAGGCAATAAACACCATTCACAGCACCTAAGTCTAGGGCTTTCCATCATTAGGACTTTGTGAGGACAAGTTTAAGACAAAACGAAACCAATCAAGCTCTAAATTGTCACTCACCTGATGGGTCCAGAAAAAGAAAGACTGGGCTCATTCCTCACCAAGATCTCTTTAGGTCCAAAAATCAGGGGTCAATGCATAGATTTTTCTTTGGGATGTGACCAGATAAAACCTCAGGATCCTTCCATTCAAGGGCCTTGAGAATGCAAACTCTGCCCAAAACAAAAGTGTTTATAGCTGTCAGGCAGCCCCAGGTAATAAGACAAGATCTGACAGCTACAATATTTCTCCCTGAGCTTGTCTTTGGTTCTATGATAATTAATTTAAAAGGACACTGTAGCACTGTGCCAAATAATAGAAAAATTAGATTAAAAATGCAACCAGCTGGCTTTTCAACCTTCTTGGCAAGTCATGATCAGAACTGCCCTTTGATGAGCAGCTTCTGTGCTGGACACTTCTTGGCAGGTCTCTAAGGGAAGACGGGCACGGGATGTGGGAGCAGTCAGATGGCATCCCTGCTGCTGGGCTGAGCCGGCCCGGCGCCCTGTGCTGTCGGCTGGTCAGTGGCTCTTCACAGCCTTCCTGGGGGCTTCTAGAGCCCAGTTATCCATCAGAGAGTGAATTATTCCCATCCTCTCCCCACTGGTGTGCTTGCTGCACCCCTGACTCTCCTACCTTCTATCTCCCACACCACAGCCAGAGCTACCTTTGTAAAGCACAAATCGGGTCATGTTGTTCCCTGGCAAACCCCCCAATGTCTTCCAGCACAGAGAACACTACCCAAAATCCTTTCTGGAACTTTGCTGGCATCCCCATTACCTCCCTGACCTCACCTCCTACCCTTTTCCACTCCCTCCCTCTACATCAGCCTCACTGGCCCCCTAGCTATTCCTTGAACGCCCCAGGCATGTACCCTTTGTGTGTTCTGTCCCCTCTGCTTGGAATGCTCTTCCTCCAGGTCCCCAGTGACTTGCTCCCTCACCTCATTCAGGTCTCAGTCAAGTGTCTCCTTATGAAAGAAGCCCTCCCCCATCACTCTATCCCCTTCTCATCCCTCTTCCCTGTTTGAAACAAGCTCAAACTTAATGAGAAGCTGCAAAACAAGCACAAAGAAACTTTTTCCTCAACTACTTAAGAGTAAGTCGCCAAAACGATGCCCCATCACTCTTAAATATTTAAGTTTGGAGGTCTACAAATAAGAACATTCTCCTACACTCCCACAATACAACCATTAGAATGGGAAAACTAATATTGGTACATTACTATTATATTATCTAACCTTTAGACCCCACTCAAGTTTCACAAATTGTCCTAACAACACCCTTTGTAGCTAAAAGACCCCATACACAAACCTGCCTTGCAGTTAACCTACCATGTGCCTTTATTGTCCTCCAACATGAAACAGTTCCTCAGTCTTCCAGTGACTTCCATGACTCTGAAACTTTTGAAGAGTGAGGCAACTGATTTTATAGAATGCCTATTAATTTGGTTTTGGCTGATGTTTCACCACAATCAAATTCACACTCATATGTCTTTGGCAGGGATATCACAGAAGCGATGCTGTGTTCAGGACCAGCTACGTTGTTCACAGGGCTCACTACAAAATGAAAATGCAGACCTCTCGTTTAAGAATTTTGAGAAGGTGACAACAGGCCATTAAACCAAGCACAGGGCCCTTCTAAGCAGTGGACCCTGTGCGACCACAAACATTGCTTGTTCATGAAGTGGCCCATTGGATATCTTCACTTTGAAGCTCATCAGAGGACAAATGACTCTGCTTTGTACATTATTGATGATGTTAACTCTTTTGTTTAATTTCAAAATATTAAGGGGGCACAGATGTTTTTGATATGTGGCTTGAGTCAGAGCTATAAATCTGCCCATCACCCAAATAGTGTTTATTATACCCGTTAGGTGGGTTTTGCCCTTCCCCTCCTTCCCACCCCCTTCCTCACCCCCACTTGATTTTCTATGACTTTTACTTTCCTTTGTGTACTTATCTGCCTTTCAGTTAGTTCTCATTTATTAGAGAGTACACGCGGTGTTTGTTTTTCCATTGTTGAGATACTTTGCTTAGGATAATGGTCTCCACTTCCTTCCAAATGGCTGCAAAAGGCATTTATTCAACCTTTTTATGACTGAGTAGTACTCCATGCTATACATATCCCACATTTTGTTAATCCACTCATGAACTGATCATGAACTCATGATCGGGTTTATTCCACATCTTCGCTGTTGTGAATTGTGCTGCATAAACATTCAAGCGCAGGTGTCTTTTTAATAAAATGACTTCTTTTCCTTTGGGTAGATGCCCAGTAGTGGGATCACTGGATCGAATGATATGTCTACTTTTAGTTCTTTGAAAAATGTCCATGAGGTTTTCCGTAGAGGTTGTATTAATTTGCAGTCCCACTAATAGGGTATAAGCATTCCTTTCTCTCTGTATCCATGCCAGCATCTATTACTTTTAGATCTTTTAATAAAAGCTACTCTAACAGGAGTAAGGTGATATCTCATTGTGGTGATTTCCTGATGATTAGTGTTGTTCAGTATTTTTCGTATGTTTGTTGGCCATTTGTCTGTCTTCTTTTGAAAAACTTCTGTTTACATCTTTTGCCCACTTTTTAATGGGGTTGTTAATTTTTTTTCTTGGTGACTTGTTTGAGTTCTTTGTAGATTCTAGTTATTATCCCTTTATCAGATGTGTACATTGCAAATATTTCCTTCCATTCTGCAGGATGATGTTAACTTTAATCACTATATTAAGATGAGTCTGCCAGGATCCTCCACTATAAAATTAATCTTTCTCCCATTTAGTAGGCGTTTGGGGAAGATATTGTATATTTACTTATATCAATATGAATTCATGGTTTCTGATTTTATTCAATGGTTTATAACTCATTACTATCTTTGTTTACTTATTTATTATTTTGAATATACATACAGTCAACTTAGCTTTATTTGGTATACAGTTCCATGCATTTTAATTCAAGTATAGGCATATGTACCCAGCATAGCAATGAGGATACAGAGCACTTTCAGCACCCCCAAAACTTCCCTCATGCTGTCCCTTTGTAATCAAATCCTCCCACACCCCCCTCCAGCCCTTGGCAATCACTGAACTTGGTCCTATAGTTTTGCTTTTCTAAAATGTCATATAAATGGAATCATGCTGCATGTGACCTTTTGAGACTTGAGTGTTTCATTCAGCATAATGCCTTTGTGAGTCATTCATACTGCTTCCTGAATAGGTTTTCACTGCATGAATGTATACGATTTATTCATCCAGTGACCCATTTCTTATGTTAGATTTTCCTTATTGAAATTAATAGAATTTTCCATCTTCAGACTGGACCTTCACCCATAGAGAATGTGGGGCCTGCGATTCTTCATTTCTGACCAGTTCCCAGGTGATGCTGATGCAGCTGGTCCAGGGACCACACCTGCCGGGCTGTGGGCAGATCACTAGGACAATGACACCAGAAGGGGCCGGGCTGCAGGCAGGCCCGTTATTTGCTAAGGAGGGTATCGTGGCAATGCAGGCGAGAAACAAGCAGGGCCTGAACCTGGCCAGTGGCAGCGGGGCAGACAATGGAGGCAGACTGTACAGACAGTACGGAGAGGGACTGCAGGCTTGAGGAGTGAGGATGCAGTCCCCAAGGACACAGGAAGAGGAGCAGGAGGGGGCCTGGGGTGCAGGTTCCAGTGGGCTCCCTTTTAGTCATTCAGTGTGAAGAGGATGGTGGGACATCAGGTAGAACTGTCCAGTAAGAAGTTGGCCATGACTGTCTGAAGCTTAGTGGGGAGAGAGACGGGCTAAAGCCAAAGGCGGATGTGGGCTGTGACCCCCGCCCCCAGGGGAGGGGAGTGGATGGGGAAGGACAGAGATTGGGGAGGGCAGTCCTCCTCTGTGCAGCTCTCTGGCCTCAGCGAGAAGCCTCACGCCCGCTCCCCCAACCCCGGCTGCCTGCCTTCTTCCCTGTGTTTACCAACAGTTGGGCTCAGAGCCAAATCTTAGCATCTTTAGGACTTGCTCAGAGACAAAAGGAGGTAACTGTCACTACAAGCCTCCAACATCCCAGTGGAGAGTTCTCTGGGCAGAGCGATCTGACCTTGGCTGCCTCCTCTCCTGGCTCTGTCCCAGGACACTGCTGTTCACTCTATTTTATTTTATTTTTCTTTCTTTCTTTTTTATTAACTAACCCCATGACAGATGATGTTTCCTCTATTTTAGAGGCAATGTAGCCACTAGAACTCTTCCTGCTCTTCTTAGCACAGGTCACACAATTTTGCATTAAAACTTTTTTACCATTAACTAAGCTAAAGGAAACAACTGCAGAATATGCATTAACAATAGTCTAATTTCCAAAATTAAAGGACAGCACAAAACAAACAAACAAAAAAACACAAGGACAAGATTCCAAGGCCTGAGGTTGCCTCATCCCAGGAACAGCATATTCTACGTGGAAGGGCTTGCACAGAATAACAGCATATTCTGGAAGGGCTTGCACCAGCCATTGGCTCCTTCTGTTCCAAGGCTGCACGGGCCCAGAGCCGGCAGGAATATGAGAAGGGTCGTTTTATCTCCCTTCAAGACAGTAAGTCTAAAGCGACACTCTGCCTCCTCCTAGGACTGGTGTGAAAGCCTTATTAAAAGTAAACCTTTTTTATTATATAATGTTAAGTAAAAAAATATTATATTAAGTATGGCCCCAATTTTGCAATCTTATGTTATATATGCACTAAAAAATCTGAAAGACTTAGTGAATATCTTTGAGAGAGTGAATTATGGATGTTTTTCATTTGTTTTTACTTATTTATTGTCATTATTATCTTCTATAATGATTATCCTTTGCTTCTGTAAGAAAAAGTCAATGGAGGTTTTTAAATGTTTAAAAATTCATACTGCTCAGATTCTAGATAGGCACTTGGTTCTCGTTTATTCATTATTTGAGTGAAAATGAATGAATGACAAAGGAACAGTGTCATGCAGTATGTCTCTGCTCATCTGATGAATGGCTACCTTCTCTGCCTGCAAAGCAGTGACTTCAGTACAGCTCTAGGTCTACATCGTGTTGTCACCTCCCTGAACCCACAAACAGATCACTCACAGAAGAACAAGGTCTCAGAGGAGCAGGCATGACGGGGAAGTTTTTTGGCATTTGTGAATCAAAAGTAAGGCTGAGGAGGCCCCACCTCTGGTTAATTGCAGGGATAAAGGTGAGTGTCTCTTACTGTAAACAACTTGAAGCAGCTGGTGAGACAAGTCCCCTAAAGACCAGATCCCTGCTAGCTAATTAACAGGTGCTCACCTGAGAAGACATTACATTCAGGGTCTTAAGGAACCTGCTGGTATTTTTCAACTAGATTTGTTATGAGTTATTCTTCTAATCTGAAAAAGGTAGGATCAAATTGTGGTTTCAAAACACAAGCTGTGCCTTTAGGAGGGTTGAAAATCACACTGCAGCAGAGAAAAGGGACTGATTACAGTAAGTATAGTATTTGCTAGGTCAAATGTAGTTATTTTACATGAGGTTGTATGATTTAATAAAAAGCAAGTGTGTGTTTTGATTATAGCAAATGCTCTTCTAAATGTTTTCATTCATTCAACATACATGTACTGAGCACCTGTTTATATGTTTCGCTGTAGATGACAAAAGTCACAGCATTTTATGAGAAGAATTGAATCTTTCTCTACTAAATGGGAGTGATATGCAATATGGGCGTGGTGTGCTGGAGCCGGTTTATACTAGCTGATTGTTAAATTTTCAGGATTTTGTAAGCCAGTTGTTAAATACAGTCATTATTAAAAACTAAATTATATAAATTTACAATTAAATTATATTAAAAATAAACGTAAATATTCAAAACATCTCTTCCTAATTATCTTACTACATTTTGCTATTATGCTCTTAGGTTATTTTCTCTACTTTACCTGTATTGTGGAAATACTACATATTGATAGCTACTGCTCATCTTGTCCTATCTATGTGTTCAGTGATGTCATGTGCATAGCATAAGATCAGCCATGGCGGGATCATTTACATAACAAAAATCGGTGAACACTACAAATCAGGGCTCGATGTATTTTTTTGTTGCTTGTCTAGACTTAAGAAGGTCATGGAGAACATGTCAATGATGAAGATTAAACCCAAAAGTGTGTCATAAAACTTAAAAGTATATCTGTAGCTGCCAGATTGTGAATAGCACCAAAAATTGAGGAAATAGTCCTCCAGTATTGAAAAACCATGATCTAATTTAGTGACATCACTCATATTGACAAATGAAGTTCACATGTCTTCATGGTTTCCTTCTTGTTCATTCAGAGTAAACAGGAACATCCATCAATTTCATGTGGGAACTATACTCATTTGTTAATGCCTTGAGTGACTTTGCTGAACTTAATAGTCATCAAACATTAGCTCATAGTCTGCTTTTGCCAAATCATGGTTGAATTACAGCCATCGGTTTACTATGGATACAAGAGTTCAGCAGAAATCAACAAAAGCATTCTGTAAGAATGAATTGACTAGATGAAATTTATAATAAAGAGTATTGTCTACTTTGTAAATATTTATAAATTATGTGCTATGCAAACTTCATATTAGTAAAATTTATAGTAAATTTATGTGTGTGTCTATTTGCATACTTTGTTTTCCTGGAGAGCCAGTTGTTGAACATTTTTCAGTGCACCACTTTGCATGGGGTTCCAATAAAGGCAGAGTAAGCCAACCCTGCCAATTTCAGCTATATATCAACCACCACAATAAAAATGACTTAATATATCCTGAAAATGTCTATACTTATTAAAAACACCAAACCATAGCCATAGATGGAACAAGTTATGATAAGGAATATTGTAGACTGGCTTAAACCAGTCATTTCCAAGCCTTGAATATTAGTTGGGTAGAAGAGGAAATGTTCCCTTTTCTTCATAAGGGTTTGCTTCTCCCACCTCTTTCACTCATATACACCATCGTTCTGGAATCTGAAACCTTCCCTAGTATAAACACTACTGAAATCTCACATTACCGCCTACCTAGTGACAACACCCATTTGTTGGTGTTGACGTTGTTGCCAGTAGAACAAGCTGAGCTCTACTGGCATCTAGGAGATGCTGAGGAAAGTGTCAGAAAAATGTGTTCTCAATGCAGTGGTTGAGTTATAGGGTGGAAAATCCAATGGCACAGAAGACTCAATAGTAGCTGTTGCCTCACTCACTAGCTGTATGATCATGAGTAAGTCACGCTGAACGAGGATAACTTGGCCTCCTACTAGAGGTCAAGGTGCACATGTGCAGATACCTAGCTTTGTCCACAGCTGTCCCAGGAGCCTAGCACAGTGCCAGCACACAGTACGCATTCGATTAATGTGCACTAAACAAGCTAGA
Source organism: Mirza zaza (assembly GCA_008750895.1). NCBI lineage: Eukaryota > Metazoa > Chordata > Mammalia > Primates > Cheirogaleidae > Mirza > Mirza zaza. The sequence continues at coordinate 37,482 of VSMD01112334.1, forward strand.
TGACAAAAATACAAATTCTACCTTTCATAGCTGGTTCGAAGATCAAATCACTTTAAATACATGGGAAGTGTTTTGCAAACTCAGTGTTTTAAATCATTATCTTATCGGTTACCCCCACCAAAGAACTGTCTTTTGGGTGTCAGTGCCTTGCTCCCTGCCTTGATTTCTTCTTTCTAGCCAGGAGCAACCCTGCAGACACGACCCCTTCTGTGTCCCCAAAGCAGCCTGAGCGGACGCTGAGCACAGAAGTCTCATGCCGCGTTGGAATCGCTGATTTACTCACCTAACTTTTTCACGAAGTCATGGGCTCCTTCAAGGCAGAAACGCTGGTTTATTCATTTCAGTATCCTCACCTCCTAGCATGGTGCTGGGACAGGGTGTAGGCTCAAAGAATAAATGCATGAAAGCCATGTGGACACCACTTGATCCATTCCATTCGTTTTCATCTAGAATGTGTGCCAGACCAGTAGGGACAAGCAGACCGGGCCACCATCCTCAGGGTGCAGAGGCTACCTCCGCTACAGGACAAAGAATGTGGACTGTGCTTCCGGTAGATCAGCACTCTGCGGTGCAGAATTGCATGGGTTAAATAAGTATTATAGACTAGCCTAGGAACCTCACTACCATTTTTAACAGTTTTTCAATCATTTAAAAAATAATTCATGCAGATGACATTGCCCATTCTACTAAAAAAAATAAAAACAAAAGCAAAAAACATGCAACCCCACCCAATAAACCAAGCTCAAATATGTCATCATGGATACTGGTCAGCTTTGAGGGGTTCAAATCCTGCTATCACCCCAAATGTACGGTTTCACTTCTGTAGGTGCTGAAGTCTGCATGTAGCTAATTAAATAATAGCGCAGCAGAAAGAAGTCAATTTGAATTCAATGCAGCAGAGTTTTGTGGGAATTATTTCTCCCACTGAAATCGTCGTGCCTGTTGACAAGCACACGTTCTAGGCTCTGCCAACGTTTGGGGGCAAGAGCACCGCAGGAGATTATGTGTCCCCACCGGGATGGACAGTACCACCCTTTCCCCAGCCACAGTCCCCGCCCTCAGTTTCTTCCACAGTCCTTCACTGGAACCTTCCTGGGCTCACTCAGTGAGGAATCTCTGTGTTTTGAGGAGCAGGACACTACCTCCAAGCAGAGGAAGCATTGGCTTTAATTAAGCATTTGTATTAACTTCTCAGAGCAACAGAGATGTCTGCTTGATGACAGTGACAGAGCACAGAAAAGGCAGAGCCAATAATTAATCTTCACGGACCATCCAATTCTTGGCAAACTAAGCCTGCTGATGTTCACCCTGCGCGTCTACATGGCACTCTCTGATTCCTGCACTCGTAGAAGGAAAGATATACAAACTCAAGGTGGGGGGAATTAGCAAAGTCCACAGCTCAAATCTGCAGGATCACGAGCACCAGGATGGAACGCCCCCAGGGTCCCCTGAACAGGTGCAGCAGCAGCAGGAAGACGCTAACAGAATGGGGAATGGTTATATCTTTTTAATTGTGTGGCAGAACCATTCGCTGCCTCCCCAGCTGAGCAACTACACAGAGATAGTTGTTGTTTGGCTTTGGCAAAACGGAGTGCCTTCACTTCCTGCCATGCGTTTGTTTTTGTGTAGTCCTGTGTGAGAGATCACCCAGGTCACCGCGGTCGACAGGCACTTCCTTAGCTCTGCTTCCCCTCCAAACCCAGGAGATCAGAGGACTGACAGGAACAAAGATGTCTTCTAATCTTTGCAGATGCTCGCCAAACCCCCGGGGTATAAATGCAAAGAAAGCTGTGTGTTAGGCCGGGCGCGGTGGCTCACGCCTGTAATCCTAGCACTCTGGGAAGCCGAGGTGGGCGGATTGCTCGAGGTCAGGAGTTCGAAACCAGCCTGAGCAAGAGCGAGACCCAGTCTCTATTATAAACAGAAATAAATTAATTGGCCAACTAAAATATATATAGAAAAAATTAGCCGGGCATGGTGGCGCATGCCTGTAGTCCCAGCTACTCGGGAGGCTGAGCCAGGAGGATCACTTGAGTCCTAGGAGTTTGAGGTTGCTGTGAGCTAGGCTGACGCCACGGCACTCACTTTAGCCTGGGCAACAAAGCGAGACTCTGTCTCAAAAAAAGAGAAAGAAAGCTGCGTTTTGTGGAAGAAAAGGAAGGCCAGGCTCCCCAGAGCAGGGGTCCTCAAACTTTTTAAACAGAGGGATCCAGTTCACTGTCCCTCAGACCGTTGGAGGGCTGGACTATACTTTAAAAAAAAAAAACTATGAACAAATTCCTATGCACACTGCACATATCTTATTTTGAAGTAAAAAAAACAAATGGGCAAAAACACCCGCATGGGGCCTGCGGGCCGTTGTTTGAGGACGCCTGCCCCAGAGAATGTGGGTGTACCCCAAAAGCCCTGCTAAGAACCAGACTGGGCCGCGCCTGCATGAGTGATGCTGAACCGAAGGCCTCCAGTTCCAGAGTGTGATGCTTCATACAGGGCAGCATTTTAGATTCAGGCGCTTCTGGCACCTTTGATCAAAAATAATCGCCCCCTTCCCAGTAGCAGTGGATAGATCGGTGTGACGTGCTGCTCTCACGCCTCTGCCTTTGTCGGCTCCCCAGGGAAAGTATCTCCAGCCCGGCCTCAACATCCTGAAAGTGTTTCTCTGCCCCACAGGCTGCTAGTCGGTCCGTCTTAGCTGCCCTCGTTCATCTGCCCCACCCTGTGCTATCTGGGAGCCCAGCGATCTCTACCAGCCATTCTCCATGCCCATCCACTCAGCCCAGAGTCTAGCCGCGGTGCTGGCAGGAAGGAAAAGGGAGAACAAGAGGCCTTCAAGTAGAACCCATGTTGCTATTCAGTGAGAATCACTCTCTGTTGGACATGCATATATAAATATGTACTATGAACCTAGGCGTGAACAGAGAGGTCTCTAACCCTGTTCTAGCATGTGAGGCCAATCTCTAGCCCCACCTAGGGCCAAGTGGAAAATCACAGGGCCGCAGTCTACGGTGAACTTCCTAGGCACGCCTGCAAGAAGCCTGGGCTGGAGAGAGACCCCAAATGACACACTGCTCCCCTTGCACAACTAGAAGGCACAAGGGTGCACTGGGTTGATACTGGGTGTTAAAGAAAAGGTGAGAAGGTGCCAGGGACATGCTCAGGAGAGGTTGCTCACTGCCTGAAATGCTCACCAACACATGTCAGCCTAACAAACTCCTATTCATCCTCCGAAGCCCAGTTCACAATGTCCTCTTTGCACATTTCCCTGTCCACATCCATCCGGCCTCTCCCATAATGGCCTGGCTCCTTTCTCACAACTCCTAGAATGGAAATGGCCATGACATTTTGGTCAACAACAGATCCCATATATGATGGTGGTTCTATAAGCTTAGAATACCATATTTTTACTGTACCTTTTCTATGTTTAGATACACAAATACTTGCCTCTGTGTTCCAATTGCCTACAGTATTTAGTACAGTAACACGCAGTAAGGGTTTGCAGCCCAGAAGCAAGAAGCTCTACAGTACAGCCTAGGTGTGTAGTAGGCTGTGCCACCTCAGTTTGTGTAAATACACTCTATGATGTTCACACGATGACAAAATCACCTAATGACACACTTCTCAAAACGTATTCTCATTGTTAATTTATGCATGCCTGACTGTGCCATAATTACTTAAGTTTTACTAGCTTATTAACCTGCTGATCTGAGACATAAATCCACCCTCTAATTATCCCCCAGTTTTTCCTGCAAGTCCGCAGGGGCTTCTGGAGAGGGGCTCAGTAACAGCTCCGTGGGTGAACATCCATCTCAGTCTTCACCTGGATGTATGAAAGCCAAGTCATCTCGAGGAGACACCTGTCCCCTGCCTAGCAGCAGGTGCCCTTGTGAAAAACTCAGCCCTCCCTGGTTGCCCTGCTCCCCTGGGCTGTGCTGGGCTGTGGTGGACCATGGCAAATGGTTCTCCTGCTCTGTGCCTTATGGTGTTGCCTTAGCCTTGAAACGCTACTCTGCACATATCCCCAGTCTTACTGACCGCCCTTCACCTGAGGCTGTACTCCCCCTCTCTGCAGGTCCCAGGTAAGGGTGCCAGGCATTGCCCTCCACGCTCCTATCTTTCTCTTTAGTATCCTGGGGCCCAAGTGAAGCCCTTCCTGGTTCTTCCAATCTAAAACAAACCATCAGAAGCAACCAGGCCCATCGATCCATGCATAGTAATGATCTGGGCAGGGTAAGTAACTAGTTCCATCCATACAATCTCTGCTCAGCCTGGATTGGGGACACCAGAGATACACACCTTTGTACATCCCCCGTCACGTGCTCTAAGGACCTCCAGTATGACACTTGTCATGTTCTTGTGATTGTGTCATCATAGCTAGACTCTAAGATCTCTGAGAGTAGGTTCACACTCTGATTTTGCACTCAATAAATAACCATGATAATATCTGACATGTAATGGGTATCTGCTATGGATGAATCAATGCACATTAGGACTCAGATATTAAGAGCTCCACACTCCCCCTCATCCAAGTTCCTAAATAAATGTTGTTTGCATTCAAGGCTGAGAAGAGCGAGCAAGTAACTTCCAACTCCTTCCCTACTCTCCGTATTAATTGCCAAATTTCCCACAAGACTAAGACAGTGCACCAAAGTCCAGAGCGAAACAAGGATGAGGGTGCAGTGGATGGAACAGAGTGAGCAAGAAACATTCCTTTTTCCCCAACTGAGCTCAACATACATTTTATCATTTCATAATTCTCCCTCAAAGAAGTTGACCCATTATTCTTCTCCAAGGAATAGAAAGCATCATGACAAACTTGACTACAATATAGCAATTTGTAAAGTGGGTTATTTGGGCATGGGAATTTTAAGGTTAGTCATTTTTACCCTCTGCAGGATGGTAGACTCAATGGAGTTTTGACCCATATTTGCTCAAAACATCTGCCAGACTCTCATCCTGACTTATCTTGATTTGGTTTTCTATTTCAGTGATAGTCCTATTATTGCTACTGAGATGAAAATAACTTCCATGATCTTCTAGAACCATAAAATCTTATGGTCAGAAGTTTCAGGGCATTCATTCCAACTACCCCTCTGATGCCTAAATCCCTCAGTCCAACGATTCCCTAAAAACACTGCAGAGGGCTGCCCCCAAATCACCAGGGAGCTTATTATAAAATAGAGATTCCTGGCATCTCCTCCTAGAGATACTGATTCAGTATATCTGAGAAAGGGTTCAGGAAAATGAGTTTTATAAAGCATCCCAGTTTGGGAATCGTTACAATAACCAATTGCACGATTGATAACCTCTCCTAGAAATTTCTCCAGGCTATGATTAAATGCCTTTGATGATACATGAAGCCGTCCAAAACTACTTTAGACTCTTCTGAAATTTTTCTTGAGCCAAAATTCTTGCCTTGTACCTTCCACCAGCTGGTATACTCTTTGGAAATAAACTGAACTAGTCCATTTATTTCTAGTTTCACAGACAACTTCTCAAATATTGATGATAAGTAGGAAATGATTGCCTAGGGACCGGTTCCTAAGTGAGCGTCTTACCCTCAGCAAGTACCAAGTGAGTAAATTACCCAACAGCTCCCAGCCAGTAAAACCTTCTTAATAGTGTCTTATTATTAATTATCACTGGGCCATAAGGATACTTCTATTTATGTTGAGAATTTTCTTTCCTTCCTTGTGCAGAACCAGCAGTCTAGCATGATGGCAGGGCAGACTTCAGTTTGGGCACAAAAATATATTTTTTTCCCCAGGACCTATCTGTGATGTTGAATGAATGAGTTAGCCATATAGAAAAAAGAATTCAGTTACTTTTTACTGTCTAAAGAGAGTTTATTCATAATGTTTGTTTGAGTCTCCTCTCAATTATAAAACACTAGTCTTGACAGTTCTTCCTACAATCATAGTCCTTTTTGGTTTAATTCTTCTAGATAGTAAACAACTAAAAGGCCAGAACCATGTTTTATTAATCTTCCATCACAGTGCTCAGTTCTCAGATATGCTTGGTACATTCACTCATTTATTCAACTACTGTTCATAGACCACTTCTATGTACCAGACAGTCTTCAAGACCCTGAAAATACAACAGTGAATCAAACAAATCTCTCTCTATCTCACAAAGCTTTCCCTTCAGTCAGGATGACAAAGGGCAAATAAACAAATATAGATGGTCTCCAACTTACAAATTTTCGACTGTATGATGACGCAAAAATGATATGCATTCAGCAGAAACTGTACTTTGAGTGTCCACACAATCTTTCTGTTTTTAATGTTCAGCAGAGTATTCAATAAATTTCATGAGATATTTAACACTTTATTAGTAAATAGGCTTTGTGTTAGATGGCTTTGCCCAACTGGAGGCTCATGTAAGCGCTCTGAGCATGTTTAAGGTAGGGTAGGCTGAGCTATGGTGTTTACTAGGGTAGGTGTATTAAATCCATTTTTGATTTATGATATTTTCAATTTAAGGGGTGAAGAGGGTGCATTCAATAAAAATGTGTTACTTTGAGATCCAAATAAGACTCTTTTTTTTTTTTTGGTCCAGACCAGCAAAATGTACCAGCTGAATATTTGTGAACACAGGTCACGATTCTTCAACCCTCAGAGAAGCTGCTGTTAGAGAGAATGGTCCACGTTCCCGCCAATAGAGGGCAGCTGAGAGCAAGACATATCACTGCGACGACCGGCTCCTAAGTGAGCGTCTTACCCTCAGCAAGTACCAAGTGAGTAAATTACCCAATAGCCCCCAGCCAGTAAAACCTTCTTAATAGTGTCTTATTATTAATTATCACTGGGCCATAAGGATACTTCTATTTATGTTGAGAATTTTCTTTCCTTCCTTGTGCAGAACCAGCAGTCTAGCATGATGGCAGGGCAGACTTCAGTTTGGGCACAAAAATGTATTTTTTTCCCCAGGACCTATCTGTGATGTTGAATGAATGAGTTAGCCATATAGAAAAAAAGAATTCAGTTACTTTTTACTGTCTAAAGAGAGTTTATTCATAATGTTTGCATGACTCTCCCATCTCGCCAAATTAACTGGTGATTTGATTCATGAAGTAGTCAGTTGCTTTGACATAATGCAGGTCCTGACATAGTAGTAGTTGAGACAAAAGCGCCTGGGAAAAATAGTTTGTTGTTCAGGGCAAGGGAGGGAATTATAGACTATATTCTTTAACCACCCCCAATCTACAGCAGTGACCCTTTTGTTAAAATACTCAAAAATTCAGAGTAGATATCTAGTCCTATCTGCTTCAATCTGCATTAACACAGCTTCAGCAAACCTCAGGAACCACAAAATCACGACTTGCACAAATGTGTCATGCCCCATGCAGCCCCCATGATGTCTAGCACACACAGAAAAAGCTCAAGACATTTTTACTGCCAGAGAGGTGGGGTAGGCATCTGATAAACATTCATTCTCTTGACTGGCTTGCCCTTTTCCTACAGTAGACCGAATTATAATAATAGTTCAGTGGTTTGGCATGTACAACCCTCTCCAAGCGTCACTAATGCTGCCTGCTGGCTATACCTGACTACAGGTGCTGCGGAGAAAAAAACATGCATCCAACATCAAAGCTCAATAATAATCTCAAGGATCACTGCCATTTATTGAGCAGTTCCTATGCACTATGTGATGTACTAGTTAGTTCCCTCTTTCTCCCCATCTCCCAATAATCATTTGGAATTTTAATGTGATAGAGGTTCATAAAGTTTCAGGAAGTGGTTGGGGAGGTAGCAGAGCTTTTAGGCCATGCATAGAAAATTGTAAAACTTAGACTTTAATCACTTCCTAATTCTTTTTTTTTTTTTGAGACAGAGTCTTACTCTGTTGCCTGGGCTAGAGTACTGTGGCATCAGCCTAGCTCACAGCAACCTCCAACTCCTGGGCTCAAGTGATCTTTCTGCCTCAGCCTCCCGAGTAGCTGAGACTACAGGCATGTGCCACCATGCCCGACTAATTTTTTTTCTATATATTTTTAGTTGGTCAATTAATTTCTTTCTATTTTTAGTAGAGATGGGGGGTCTCGCTCTTGCTCAGGCTGGTTTCGAACTCCTGACCTTGAACAATCCTCCAGCCTCGGCCTCCCAGAGTGCTAGGATTACAGGCGTGAGCCACCGCGCCCAGCTGCACTTTCTAATTCTTATTTGACAGAATCTTCAGAGCAAGAATTTGTGGAGATACTTAGCTTCCATAGCAAATGAAGGGCATTATAACCTGAAGAGAGTTTTTGGTTTTTTATGTTTTGAATTTTTTTTGATGACTTTATTTGTCTACATAGTTACACCCATTACTAAAATCATACTTCACAAAAGAAACCAGCAACCCATATTCTGGCAGGGCATTTTGTGCCATTTTTTCTTTTCCTTTCTGACCATAAAGCAACCGTTTATGATCTATATTTGTTCACAAGGCTTTATATTTAGCAGACAGGGCAGGAAAATATCATCAAAGGCCACTAGACTACGTGTGTACTTTGTGAGTTTAGAGGCACGTATTTATATAACAGAAAACTGAAACTGCATCAATGTCATGCCATCTTATCTTCCCAGTGTCCTGCATCTGTATTCTGTTGCCTATACACACTTGAGAAGGCTATTTTGGGCCAGTCGAGGTAGACAGAAGCTTCCCGGAGCTCTCCAGTTCGACAGGAGGATGGATGGAAAGATGCTCAGGTCTCTGCGTCTGGCTCAGTGGCGCCCCACCTGGAGACCAAGAGAAGTGCTGGCTGACGTCCTGGCTTCCTTAAAAGGATTCATTAGTAACTGGGGCAAGATCTATTCCCCAGGATGCACACAAAGCCCTTTTCACTTTTGGAGCCAAGGAACATTTTGATGTGCTCTCCCTCAAAGCCTTGCTAAAAGAAAGCAGCCCTTTCCTCTTACGGCGATAATATCAATCTGCCCACATTTCGATGGAACTCTGCACTTTAACAAACATTGTCACACCTGTTGTCATCTCTTGCGATTTAAATGAATGAACCAGTAAAGCAAAAGTAAAACAATTCTTTTCTCAGAAACAACTGTGAATGAGCTAGTGGTTGACGTTCCCTGGGATACTGCGCTGCTGGTTACACCCTTGTAATTAACGTCACCTCCGTGACCAGCCTCCTGGGGCCCTCCTGCTTCCCCAGGGAGAAAGTGAACCTTAAAGAAAACCAGCCTTGAGGATTGAGGCCGGCTCGGTGTCACTGGCGTTGAGTGACGCATGTGCCTAGTGGAGAAACATGTTTCTCTGGTTCACCCGGGTTTGGTCGAGTGCTCTTGGGGTACTGTCCTCAACAATCAGCCATGGGACAGGACGTAGAATTTGCCCGTGTTCCCTGAAAGAAAAAGAACATAGCAGACACTGCTGAAGGGGCTGCAGTTAATTATAGCAGGAAACAAGCAAAGCCCCCACCCTTATGTTCTGCATGCTCTAGCCAGAGAGACAGTAAACAGATGAACCCACATTGCTACCAGATAGCGAACAGTGCTGTGAAGGGAAATAGGATGGAAGTCGGATAGGAAGAGCTGGGATGGGAAGCTTTGAGATAGGGCAGCGGTTCTCAACCAGGGGAGATTTTGCCTGGCGTCAGATTAGTAAACACCTTTTGGCTAAGGCTTTGCACAAAAGCAAAATGCAGTATACTGTACCGAAAGAGTGCCTCGGATGTCCGTACCTGGGTTAGATTTCAGTTCTGCCACTTACTGGCAGTTACTTAACTTCCTCAGTCTCCATCTTCCTATCATGAAACAGGAACTTGGTCTCCTTGGCAGGGCAGCAACAGGGATTAAGGGATGACGGATGCAAACATATAGCATGGTGTCCAGCACACAGGAGCGCTGATGGGTGGTAGCCGTGACAATGGTGACGGTGGAGATGGTGGCCGGGACTATGAAAAGCAGGTGCTAGTTGGACGTATTCTGGGCTCTCAGCTCCATATCAGACACTTTTTTAAAAACCTAGGGGGTGGGGCAGAAATATGTGACCTTTGGCTATAAAAACTTAAAAATATCTGTTCCCTCCCCAAACACTTGTAACACAGCTTTCTAGGCACAGAATGGAGGTGGGGGGAAAGCCACCTCAATCCTCCTTTCACCCAACTCAGTTTCTCATAGCCTCAAAATTGTGGAGGTAGCAAATATCTTGAGATCAAATCTAATCCATTTTATAGTTGAGGACCAGAAAGCCCAAGTGATAGCACCCTTGGTAGGATTCCGTGGGGTGGGGACTGACCATTTCTGTTGGGCATGGTAGTAAGAGAACCTAACGGTAGAGGCTCCTCTGCATGCAGGGCTTCCAGAAGGAGGAGGGACAGGAGAGGCTGGGAGTCCCATCAGCACACCCTCCCAGGAAGCTCCCTGCGGCACACTACTCAAACACTTTTCATTTATGCACTTGCTTCTTTCTTTATTCTTTTCTTCTCCTACTAAAATATAAGTTCTATGAGCACAAGCTCCTCATATCTGGTTCTCCTCCATAGCCCTGGCCCCTAAAACTCTTCCTAGCACTGACAGGAGCCAGGAAATCTGGAAGGAGAGCTCACCACCTGCACAGGTGCACCCTTGGTAGCTCAGAGGTCGTAATGAAAACCCTGTTTCTCCCTGCCTTGGAGCCGTGGTGCCTCCAAATCAGATAGAAATCTCCACTACAATTAAAGCACAAATTCCACTCTAAAATTTTTTTCTTTTATTTTTAGTGGACACACAATAATTGTATGATAAATGTTCAAGGTGATGGGTATGCTAATTACCCTGATTTGATCCTTACCCATTGTATACATGTATCAAAAACACAAATATTGTAAAAGTGTATGGAGATCAACAGCAAACAAGATTTTCATAAGCAGTTTTGGACTCTCCCCAATGTATCACCAAACTCCTTTTTAATCATGAACATTCTGTTGTTAACCACTTTATTAGTTGAGCCTTTTGTCTCATTCCATTTCAAAAGGTTGGGTTGAAACTGGTAGAATCAACACCAGAGGGGACAGAACTAGTTTAGAAGGGTCTTGGGACCAAATATAACCAGAATAATGTAATCTCAGGTGACTGGAAGCTACAGCCAGGATAGAGCCAAGATTGTTATTCCAAGTTCACAGCCAAAGACAGTGCTCTGCGTCAAATCCAAAAGAAGAAAGGATGCCAGTCAGGGCGAGAGTGGCACCGTCAGTCACTGGGAGGGTCCAAACAAGCTGTCACGACAGAGCGCAGGAAAGGGGCTCGGCACAGATTTGTAGATGTGGTAACGCGATCTGCCTGGTGCCTGTACCATGCGGGTCCCTGCCCACTTCACAGGCTCTGAGTGAAAGGCACGTGGAAGAGAGATGTTTGGACAGAGGATTAAGGGAGCACTCAGCCTTGTTCTCTGCAGCTTTGTCATCACTTGCTCTTAATCCTACAAAGAACTTTAATGTGGAGTGGAAAGCAGTGTAAATATTCAACAAGCAGTATGTCTTGGCCGCTTTTAAATAATTATACCCAAGCAAAAGCCTTTTTGCCAGAAGAAATGGAAACTTTATATAAAATGGGCAATTGAGATGGTTCCCTAAATGATTCAGGAAAAAACAAATAACCAGCAAACTGAGCAGGAAGTGCTCATGAAGCCTGAGGTATACCATCCAGTTTTGTACTCTCATGCTCTCATTTGGCAAATACTGGTATCTCTCTAAGCACCTGCCTTCACTAGACAATTCTATTGCTCTTCTCCACTCTGCTGTGCAGACACAGTCCTTTCTCTCTGCAGCCAAGAGACCTGCTCATGGCAAGGTTCAGCGGCGAGGAGGTCCGCAGTGGCAGTCGAGGCCTGCAGGAGTTGTGTTCTCACTCACTATGCGGTGAGAGGTCTGAAGCTTCTTTTCCACGCAGCTCAGGAGGCAAGATGCAGTTAGTTCACCAGTCCTGGAGAAGAATCGCTACTCAGAATGGGTCCAAAGCATCTCTTCAGATGCTAAGAAATAAATGCTTCTAGTGGTGGTGCCCTCGCTGACTTGGACATGGGGAAAGATGACAAAATCCAGGCTCCCTCCCTGCCATCAGAAGTTCTGCCCATGACCCCAGCTGTACTCAAGTAATTGGTTTTTACACAACCTGCTTGAAAGAGGACACATGACGAATCTCTCAAAGGCCAGTGGAAACAGGCACGATCTGTTTTAAAGCTCCAGTAAAGAAAAAAAAGTCCTCAGAGTAAGAAGACATAAAAGATTAATGATCTCCCGGCACTATAGGGAGAAGTCAACACCAGCTGGGGATGGATCTGTCAGAGGCAGTGAATGTGATGGGAAGAGGCTGCTTGCTGATAAGTTCATTCGGTGCAGAATTTGAAATACGATCTATGGATAGACACAGCAAGAGCAGGGGTATCATTCTTTGCAGAGTATAAATACCCCGGAATACACACGATCCGGCTACTGAATGCAATTTCTTTTGGCTTCTCATTTTGTCCAGCCCCTGTACCCTGTTACAGGCCACACAATTCATAGGGCATAGTTTTGGTAGAAAAATTATGATTGTTCAGTTTTTTAAAGTGATAATGGAGGGAGTGTGATTGTAATATGCATTTTCATTAAAAAAAAACTCAAGAAGTCAACTTATTTATAGGGACACCTGTTTATTCAAATATTGTACAGGTATAAATATATCAAGTATATATTATGCCCATGTAATGCATAATATATAACATATATTAAAACTGAAGCTGATGAGGGATTCCAGTTTCAGTTCTGTTGATATGTTGGACGGCACAGAGCCCCGGCTTCCCCGTTGTGTAAGGCAAAAGTTTCTAAAATGACTGCATGAGTACCCGTAAGGAGAAAATAAATTCAAGCTATGTGAATGTGGTCTCATTTCAATGATGTCAGATTCATGCAGCTGACTTTTTAATATTTTTACCATTAATTGATGGAAGTAACTTTAGAATTTAAATCCACAAATAATCTGAGGAAAAAAAAAAGGTATGTTTGAATCCGTAAGTCATCAAGATTAGACAGCGTTTAACTTCCCCAAACCTTTCACCAAAGCTTCTCACCTTCAATGCAATGCTCGGCCTTAGCTCTCCCAGTCTCTAACCATCCTCGAGGGGAGGTGATCGCAGAGGGGTCACTGCCTAAAAAAGGAAAGTGAATGACAGCAAGAAGACAAAGATTACCCACAAATTAGAGTGGCTTTGCCTGGCTGAGGGCCAGTCTAGGTCCTTGAATCTTTGAATATGAGAACTAGATAATGACTTAGAGATTTAGTCCAGACCTGCTAAATTCAGGCATCCAGTTGACCCAAATAGTTAATGCATGGGACTCTAGTGTTGTTAATTCCTCTCCTAAGCTCTGTTGGGAGAGGAAATACCAAAGGTATTTGGTATACCAAAGGAATACCAAATACCAAAGAGGAATACCAAATCCAGTATCTGAAAGATACTGGATTTAAAACCAAAACAAAACCAAACAACCCCAACTGGGAAGACATAGCTCCCAAACCATGAGTCAGTTCTGGCCCCAACTAAATTTCATCTAGCATGGAGAGCATAAATCCAGGTGTTTTTGAGGTGTTTTTGTTTTGTTTTGTTTTTGGAACAATAAGCAAAAATTCAATCTCAAATCAATGATTTGATCTATGATTAGCCTCAAAATTTTTTTGAAACCACCAGAAGAGAGAATGACTTTATACTTAGACATCAGGAGTACCACAGCACATTTAACAGCACTAAAAACAGGTAGCTCAATGTTTTTGAACCTGAAATTTTAATCAGAGAATGAGAAAAAGAGAAACTTTCCAAAATACCTGTGGTTTCCAGAGGAGAAAGCAAAACCTTTTAAAGAAATTTCAGACAATATTTTCTCATTTTAAAATATGAGTTATAGTTTTAGGATATGCGCGTGTGTGTGTGTGTGTGTGTGTGTGTGTGTGTGTGTGTGTGTAAATATGAGAGAAAAAGTGAGAGAGACAGAAAGAAAAAGGAGGGGCTCTTCTCTGGCCACCATGTCTCAATTCTTTTTCCATCTCTGTGTTTCTGTCTAGATTCGGCCAGCCACCACTCCCCTCACCTACACCAAAGGTCCACTTCTACTTCTCTTAGATGGCTATAAACTAGACAGAGTGAACTTTTACAATTTATTTGGGCGTTTTAATAACTTTTTTTAAAATTCTTATATTTTCTGATTTTTTTTCTGTCTGTACTTCCAGTGGCCCTTCATAGAAATTGGCTCCCCACCTCCATTCCGCTGAGGCTACATCATGGAAAACACCGTTCAGTGGGGACAAAGTTAACTTCCCTTCCTTAGAGAAGGGAAAAATAGTCAAGTATTATGTAACTTCAGCCTTTTGTTTACATACACAATGGCTTCCACTTCTCACTTTCATTTCAAGTCATCCTAACCTCTGAGTTCCCACCACCTACACACAGGCCCTTGAACTGGGAAAGAAAGATACACTGAGCTGTCCCCTTGGTGACAGTGATAAATACCTGAGCTATAACAAAAACCACTCCCCCCAAAAGAGAAGCACTGAGATCGGGGGGTGGCTTGATGGCATACCTCATGAAGTATCCTCCTCATACTTCCAATTTAAGAAACAATCCTGTCCAAAAACACAAAGATTCTTTGTGGTCTAGTACACATCTTCCTCCAAAGCATGTGCTTGTCAGCCCATACATACTTCAAGAATTAGCTTTAGAAATGCGTGAGTGTGCATATGCACATTAAAATATGTGCATTCTATTTCGCAAGTACTACCGAGAAAGGCTGAGGAGTTAGCCGTAGAGGTTGTACTGATGTCCTGCCTGTCTTCTCATGGCAACATGAGGCCCCAGCAGGCGAGTTCCAATATAGACAACCAGCAGAAGAGAGGTCTTACTAACCCTAGGCAAAAAAAAACCTTGATCTGATGGTGCGTTAGTGTATTATATAAGTCAGGATAAATAACCCTACAGAAACCATCCCCAAATCTCAGGGGCTTGATACAACACAGGCCTATTCCTTACACCAGGCACATCCAGAGCAGATTGGCAGCTCTCTCCGTGTAGGCACGTGACTCGGGAATCTAAGCTCCTTCCCTCTGTGATGCCACCATCTTAAACATGCAGCCCTCCAAGTTGTCACAGAAGGGAAAGAGAGCATGGGCCACCGCATACAGGGTTTCATGCCAGGCCTGGAAGCAGCCTGCACCTCTTCTCGCCACGTTCCTTCCATTGGTCAAAACCCACTTGTGAGGCGCCAGCCTAATTACAATGGAATTTGGGAAATGCAATCTCCCAGCGTGCCTGGAAGAGAAAACAGGATTGCTATTTAGCCAGTCTCTGCCATAGGTGATGTTTTTCTCCAGTCTATTAAATCATTAAACTGTGTGTGTGCTAAATAAGCAAAGGTTAGAAAGGTAAAAGACAAAAGCTAAACGAGAACTTTGACAGTCTGATACAATCGGACATTCGATTGGGCTCAGTATCCCCAAATGGCAGATCAAATTAGAGTAAATCAGGGGGGAAATATCCAACATAGAGACCTAAAAAGTGGCTTTTCATTCCAAAGTACATGGAAGCCACAGCTTACATGGGAACTGTTGTACCCAAGGAGCAGGCCAGGATATGCAGTCACCCTTGTAACACTGTGGTCACCAGGCCTCGAGGTGAGTGTATCCACTGGGCGGTGGCTGAGGAAGAAGGGACAAGTCAGTCTTGGGAATTATTCTACAGTTGTGCTGTCCTCCAGTGAAATTAGGACCAGAAAGGGAGCCAGGGCTCTCCAGGATGTGGGGGTCCAGGGCCATTCTGGTAAGGTGGGGACTCCAACAGGAAGCAGAGCACACCATGTGTCCCTCCTGTGTCCCCACCCCAGGGAATGCCACCAACATACACCCAGCTCCCCAGGCCAGACTGCCCTTTCCCCTGCCGTCTACCTGCTGCTGATCCTGACTCCTGGCGCTGTGTCCAAGGCATCCACTGTCTTTATCCACTGTCACTGCCTTAGTCCAGGCTCACCATCCCTCCTCGGACCTCTGCCGCAGCCTCCCACCTGGCCTCCCTGCCTCCCGGGAGGCATCTATGCTTCATGCTGCAATTGGAGTACTCATTCTAAAACCTAAAGCTGCTCACGTCAATCCCCTATTTAAAATCTTTAATAGTTCCCATTGCCTTGGAACAAACTCAGAATCCTGGGCATGACAGACAAGGCCCCACCTACTTTCCTCCTTGGCCTCCCCTCTCTCCACCCGCCCTTCTCCTCAATACCCCACGTGCACGCTACGCTCCAGCCGAATGTCACCACTCTCGTCCCTGAGATGGGCTCACACTCCTTCCTCTGCCTCAAATTCCAGTCCCCTGGCATTCTACCCTGGCCCTGGGTGACTTCCCACCTGTCTCCAATAGGAAGCACCTAATGCTCCCCTGTTGCAAATCAGGAAGGAATTATTCGAACATGGTGCCATTCATACTGAAGTGGGAATCTGATCGGACGTAGCGTCACAGCCAAGGTCATTGTCTGGCAAAGATTCTGGTTAAAGTGCTGTTATCCAGAGGAACGTGCCTTCCCTAGTGCAGACTAGACTAGGGGAGTGGGACAGAGATGCTGTCCCCAGCATGGCCCCCCAAGTCTTCTTGTGTGCACTTGAGGAGCACCCATGGCCCAGTGTCGCTGGTGGAGAGGGACCTCGCTGAAAGGGAAGTGCCCACTGGTGCCCGGCCTCATTCCTCTTTCCCTGGCTTCGACCCCATCTCGGCCCTCCCTCCAGAGACGTCTCAGGAGCCCGAACAGACAGAGGTGCTACTCACATGACATAGCAGAGCTTGCAAGTCTCAAGAAAGCTTCAGGACTGGAGCTCCGTTATCCCATGGGGGACTTTTCATGTCCTGAAGGAGAACACCTGGACGCCAGGCGGTGAGGGGCCACAGGGGCTGTCGAAGGGCAGCAGGGAGGATGGGGGAGGGAGAACACCCTGAATCAGTGACTCTTCTGCTGCTGTCCCAAGGAGGAGAGGAAGAGACAGCGAGTGCATCCACACTACAAAAGGCACCGCACCACGGACAGAGGACTTCCTAGGGTTACCCTAAACCAAGTGCGTGACCTCAAGCCTAGGACTGCCTGCAGCTATGCACGCGGGGTGAGAATGACCAGGGAGAAGGTGCAGGGAGCATTTCTGGGGTCAAGTGTTCCCTCCCCCATGGGGACAAGGAGGGGGGCTGCTAAAGCCAGGTGAGGGCGCTTTTAGGGAACAGCTTGAAGAATGTGACGTGGCCCCTGGGGTCTGGAGGACCCAGATGGAAGATGGGTGCCTGACCCCTGCGTGTCTGGCCCGAGGCACCCTCAGTGTGAGAACAAAGTGGGAGCAGCCTGCTCTCCCAGAGTTTGGAGGCGAAAGCGCCCCCACGGAGCAGAGAGGACCCTGGAGAAGATCCAGAGGCTTCAGCCCGAGAGGCATCACCTGCACCATTGCTCCCGTGGCCCTGCAGTGGGTAGGGGACCCCAGGGGGCCTCCAGAGGACACTTTCACAGAACTCACTAGGATCAGAGCCAGCACCTGTGCACCTGCCCCTTTCCGAGGCGGGCCAGGGCGGCAGCCCCTACACCTTGCCTCTCCCTTCCCCGGGATCCCGAGCCAGCCTGGGGAGTGGGAGACGAGCGCAGAGCGGGAGCCCACCCTGTTATCACCCCACGGTGGGTTTCCAAGACTAATTTAGGTCTGCACCCTGGAGAACGAGAAGCTTCAGACTGGAGACATTAGAGCTTTGATATTATAATAGATTAAACTGGACTTTTTAACCCCCCAAATAAGACTGCCTGTTAGGACCTAAAACCGGCCAGCAGAGCTGTGAGATTGGCGAGTTGGGGGAGGAAAGGTGACGACAGGGAAGCATCGCGTTCCTGCTGCTCACCTGGCACCAAGTCTAGCTCACTGGGTGACCCGGTGACGTCAGTGGTGCCCCGGGCGATATTCCCAGTCGTGGAAGGGAATGGATGAGGGGCTTTCTGAAGTCACGTGGGCTTCAGGTAAGCTGAGATGTTGGCCAGCAAACACAAAGCTGCTCCGTTACCTCCATCTAACCTTTCCTAAAATGTGGCCATTCGTGTTCTCGACTCTCCTGAACCACCAGGGCTGCTTAGGCGGTATCTGCGATCCTGCTCGGTGAACACGCGTGTGTTAACGCGGCCCCCGGGCTCCCGCCACCAGCGTCAGGGCCGGACGCCGCGGCCCGGCAGCCCCGGGCCTTCTGCGCTGACATCTTGGGAATTCGTTCAACCTTCCCGGGGAGGGCTGTTGATTCTGGGCACGGGCCCAAGAACTGGAAAATGTCAGGCTTTGCTCGGCAAGTCCCTTCTGTGACTGAGAGAAACGGATGCTTTTGGAGGGAATACAAATGGGGCAAGTGCCTAAGACAGCTGAATAAACCCGCCAGCCTTCTCCAGCCCTGAGAGCGAGCAGAGAAAGAGGGGGAAAGCAGGGGGACGTTTCTTCCGGAGGTCTCTCCCGCACCTTAGGGGAGATAGTGCATTTCTGTGCATGGGAATGCGTCAGTATTTCTCCTACTTAGCTTTTTCTTCTTTTGGGGAGCAGAATATTGTGTGTGTGTGAGAGAGAGAGAGAGAGACATCATATTAGTTTCTTATGGCTGCTGTAACAAATTACCATAAACTTGGTGGCTTAAAACAACAGAAATTTATTCTCTCGAAGTTCTAGAGGGCAGAACTCCCAAATCAAGGTGTCAACAGGGCCACGCTTCCCTCCAAAGGCTGTGGAGACAGATCCTTCATGGTAGAGGCATGAGTCCAGCCCCTTTATGCAGAATGTCTTGGAAGCCTCCGCGCCCCTGCCTCTCTCAGAATGTCTTGCCTGGGTTAGTGGGAGGCATTTGCGAGAAGAGGAGGCAGCTGGGGTTGTCCCAGGGGCTTTGTACGGAGGCCACACCTCTGCTCAGTGGTGCACAGCAGAAGCGTTGGTGTTCGCAAGGAGCTGGAAAGCCCTTCTCTCTCCTGCAATAGAAAAATCCATAGCCTGTAAGGAGGCCAATGCCTGTTTCTCCAGGACCAACTCCTTAAACAGGTTCCACTCTCTTGAGAATAAGGAATGAAAAGTATGCTGTAAATGCTGAAGAGCTGTGCGAATGTAAGACTTCTTTATATCACCACCATCATTATTCCGAGGAAATACGCTCTAGCCTGTGCTCAGCGAGTCCTGGGATGCGTGCTAGTGACAATAGTGACCACAGGTTCCTGCTGTACACTGAACACGCACCACACACTGGACGTGGACGTACACTGTGCTAAACGTCTTACTCCATAGCCTCGTTAAGTCTCATCTTTTCTTATTTTTTAAATGGAAATAATAACACCTCCCTCTGCAGCTATTCTGGAAATGACATGAGTAAGATAGCTTACCTGAGGTCACACAGCCAGTGAGCGGTACACTGGGGGTCCAAACCCAGATCTAACTCCCAAACTGGTGAATTTAACTACAGTGGATTTTTTCCCACTAGTGTGATCTGATCTAGCAAGGGACAGTTTCCGCCAAGGGAAGGCCTTTTTGCACTCTTCAGTATTATCTTCTCCCGCTGCAGGTTCTTCACCTGGGCAGACTTATAAGAATCTTTTAGAAAAATGAGGTGGATTCTCAGGCGGTTAGACTTGAAGAGCTGTGGCCTGTTCCCAGCCAAGGAATTGGGCATTCTCTGACTTTATGATCCCAAGTTTCTAAGCCGTTGTTTTGTTGTGCCTCAAACAGGGCTTATGGAAAATCACAGGACGTGAGGCATCAGGCTGCCCTCACACAGGTATTTATGGAAATCCTGTTAGGGGAAGAATCCTTTGCTGAGGTTCATCCTGGCCAGAGAGAGGGAAATCTGAGCAACAGGAGAGTAAATAGTCAAGTGTCAGGAGGAGTGCAAACAATAGGTAAGAGGGTGCGCAGGGAAGGTCACGATCAGGAACTTATCTTTGTTTAAGCCCCAGCCCAAGTTCACCCACCTCTGACTCCAGGGCCTGCCACTGCCCTTTCCTTAAAGGAGGCTGGCCACCTTTCTGATGGCAGGAGGGCAGGCTAACGTCCTCTGTTTCCTTTAGCCAAGAATCTGAACCTGCTGCTCTAGAGTGGTATGTTATGCACACAGAGGAAGGAAGAGTTGCTAAGTGAATTTGCTGACACTCAGGTGTCCTAGACTCTTCCACCTGCAAGGGTCACATGCCCTGAAAACAGTGGTCCATGCCCGGTACTCCTGGGACTCCCCAAGGAATGTGCTCCTCATTGTGAGGGTCGCCTCAACCGCCATCTGGCTTTTTGCTCAAGCTTGAACCCTGCACCACCTGTAAATTCTAAATACAGATTGTGATGATGAATGAAGTTTTGATGAAGGCTTGGGGATAACAGGAGATTTGGCTACTCTTGGAGTCCATGAGCCAAGCCTCCCTCCAGATCTCCACTGAACACCATTCTCTATGGTTGTGACAAAGAGGACAACTCAGCTCCCAAAGAGCCATGTCTCTCCAACTTTGACTCAAGACAAGTATTTTCTGAGGCTTCCATAGAAGGAAAAAAAAAAAAGTTGTTTCTAGGAGAAAAATCATCCGAGATTTGCAATTCTACCCTCAATGAAGACATTTTAATTATTCAAAATGTTTAGATCCTTGTTGTCTTAAACCACTCTATTCCAGAAGATGGTCTGGGATTTACGAGGTTCATAATCAAAAGGTTTATTAAAGTGTTATTCTGTAATTAATAATGCCTGTCCTCTTATCTCTAGAGAAACAGAAATCGGTGGCTTTAGAAAGAGCACCTTTCTATATTGATGTTTCTTAGGAAAAGAAAAAGGACTTTAGGCTTCACTGGCACCATATGCAAAGAATGAATGGATGGAAAGAATGAGGTATGGAGTCGGGAGGGGGGAAGGTTGGAAGGGAGGGAGGGAGAAAGCCTAATTAGTTCCTGGCTTCCCAAACCATTGCTGTCAGCTTAGTGTTCAAGTCACATAGCTTCTTAGAGCCACAGTTTCCTCATCTGCTTGGGGAAAGATAGAAAAGCTTCATCCCAGAGAAGTGCAAATCTTCTATGAGACCTTTGAGGTATCTTAATAATGTTAAAAATAAGGTACTTAACTGGAGACCATTCTTCTAAGTGAAGTATCACAAGAATGGAAAAACAAACATCGCAATAACTTACCATTAAATTAGAACTAATCCATCAACACTTACGTGCACATGTAGAAATAACATTCACTGGAAATCAAGCAGGTGTAAGGGGGAGGAAGGGATGGGTATATTCACACCTAACAGGTACAATATACACTATCTGGGAAATGGGCACATTTACATCTTTAACTCAAATGTACAAAAGCAATTTTTGTAAGCAAAATGTTTATACCCCCATACTATTCTGAAATAAAAATATAAGGTACTTATCTAAAGACTCTTTAATTCCTCCAAGACATGAATGCTCAATACACCAGGTGGCTGGTTGTACCTAGTACAACAATATAGTCTCCACGGTTAACTATTCCTCATCAAAAGTAATAATTTTTCAAAAAGTAAGAACTTAGGGTATGCAGTGATCCAATTGTGATTATTTTCTCTTAAAAATAATATCCCTTAAAATGATGTTACAAATTAGGAATCCAATTTGTAGCAAGATTTTAAAAAAATCGAACTCCTACACTCAAAGTTAACACTTCCTTACGTTAAACTATCAAATGTGACTCAGCTTGATCTTGGCTCACGAGCTTAAATGCTTCCTTTCTTATAATCCCAAATCTTTAGGTATTTCCTTAGTAGTACCATTACTTTGAGACTCTACTAAGAAGGTGTTTAAAAAAGAAAGGAAAGGGGAAGAGAAGGAAAGGGAAAGGAAGGGAGGGAGGAGAAAAGAAAAGGAAAGAAAACGAAAGGAAAGGAAAGAGAAAAGAAATAGAGGAAAAGAAAAGATAAAAGGAAAAAAGAAAAGAAAAATGCCTCTTGATTTAGTAGGGTGCTATGTTCCTTCTGCTCTCAAGTTCTACCAATTAGCTCTAGCACATGGTTTTTCTTGGCAGCTTTCTGCTTCCCATCACAGATGGTATGGAAAAGTCTGGCTGCTGACTCTCTGGCTCCTCGTTCCCATTTCCTCTCCCCACTGCTAATTTAAGAAAGTCTACATGCTACCAGGCAGGACAACTGTTGGCCCTGCCTCATTTCCCCTGCCTTTGTCTCCTCCAGCCACCCACAGCCACATCCACTGCGGGGCCCCTCCGGCGCCTGAGCCTGATCTGACAGCAACAGGAAATAAACCAGCATCGTGGGCCACACAAGCCAGAGGGGCATGGAATTGGCTACACGCCCCAGGTGGGGGTCCCGTGACCCACATACACTTCTGGGCTCCTGCAAGCTCCAGCTGCCCACGGGCATTCTCTCTGCTGCCATCCATACCCCAGGTCCAGCCAACCGGGCATGGCCTGCAGAGCCTGGAGTCTGAGCGCACCCTGCCATTTGGATCCCATTTGGATCCACTCCACGGACGTAGGCGACTAGTTGGCCTTTCTTAGTCCCGAGGGTGCCAGTTCCTCACGCACACCAGGTGGGGCAGTCCTGTTGTCTACAGCTCATAGCCATAGCCTGGCTCTTCCCACCTCTCGCCAGGGAGGGCCACTCACTTCTCAATGCCTATCGGTAAGAAATCGGCGGGATTTAACTGGCCACCTGTGGACCCCGCTAGGATTACGGGCCCTGCCAGCATCTCAGCCTGGGTGCACCCCTACTCCACACGCTCACTTCCTGCACTGAGCTTCCAGAACGCACTCGGGGGCAATGGGACAGAGCTCCTTCCTGCTGGCGGGTGTGACAGAACCCACCGCTGCCAGGGAAGAACAGGGCACGCTGAGCTTGCTGGGTGCCATGACTAACAGGGGCCATCAGGCTAGGGCTGGAACCTGCTCAGGTCAAAGAGCCTTTATCAAAGACGGCTCTGACCCACCCCTCCAGCACTTCATGATGTCTGGTGCTCCTTACTGCCTGCAAAATGGCTTGACCCACAAAATCCTTCACAATCTGGGATCGACATGGTTTTCCGGCTTCATTCCCCCACACGCCCCTACGTGGGCCCTTCCTCTGACCACGCAGAGACTGGGGACCACTCCTTGGCCATGCCAGGAACTTTGGTACCTCTGGGCCCTCATCTGTCCCCGTGTCCTCCCAGAGCCTGTTCCTGTGTCTTAGCACATTTCATCCTAGTTAGGTGTTTCCCTGCCTGCCTGTCCCCTGGACTTTTGAGGTCCCCAAAGACACGTTCGGTCTCTTATTGATCCTTATATTGCCAGCATCTAGCACGGCCGTCGGAACCCTGTGGCACTTCAGCGAGTATGTGTTGAACGCGAGCGGGTCCAGACAGTTGAGGACCCACATCAAAGGTGAGGGCTCGGGGGTTTCACCATGGCCAGGGACGAACAGGGACACAGGAGCTCAGAAACTCATAATGAAGCCCAGGATCACTCCTGGCTGCAGAGATCTCGGAAGGCTTCAGCGTGGAAAGAGTATTTGCACTGTGTCCTGGAGGACGGTGGGATTTCAACAGGTGGAGACGGGGAGCGCGTTCCAGTGGAGAGAACTCAGGTGAAAGTGGAGAAGTGGGGGATATGGAAAACACAGACCAGGTGAAGGTGGGGTGGGCGGGTGGGTGCTGGGGAGGAGCCGGAGCCGGATTGCCGCGGGCTGCAGGGCCAGGCTGGAGCATGGTGTCCTCAGATGCAGTGGCGAGCTCCAGCGGTTGTCCATAGCGGGCAAGGATCGGGAGTGACGTAATGATTCAGGCCGGGCTGTCACTTCTGCCTCTGCCAGGACAGTTATTAGAGTGAGGTTGCTAAGGTGCCAGCAGTAAGGGGTGAGCTCACTGACGCGAGAGTGGGTTCGTTGTCAGGGACGGGACAGGGAAGCCAACTTCGGGATCATTCCTGTGCACACCTCAGACGGGGCCATAGATCTGACTGCTTACTCGTGTCACTGAGACACCATCTCAAAGAAGAAGTAGAGGAAAATGTTTCAAAAGCTGAAAGACCAAAACAATGGCTATGGCTTAGTCCTGGCAGCAAATGCAGCCAAACCCAAAGGTGGGTGCAAAGCTGTCATCAAGTTAGTCCGCAGTGTGGGTGGCAAGGCTGGGCTCAGGTGGCGGGGCTGGGGCACACACCTCAGCGGGGTTCCCAGGGCTGAGCTCGAGGCTCAGGGTGACACCAGGGTCTGTCCCACATTACTGGGCTTCCAGCATCTGTGTAACTCCGGTTGGCGTCTGCAGGAGAAGCAGGGCCAGAGCTCTCTGCAGACAGGGACAGGGGGGCTTGCTGGCTGAGCTCCCCCCACCCCCATAAGCATGGCCTGCAGGCATGCCCCCCACACCCCGGGGCACTGGGGGTCCAGTGTCGTGGCACAGGGTGGGAAGCAGGCAGAAGCACACTAGCACTTAGCCTGAGGCTCTGCGCAGAGAGCACTCACAGCCTGTCCCACCGTGTGTGACTCTGGGCGGTGACTCCACCCCTGTTCCATTCCTGCCCAGGTTTGAAGGCTTTGGCTGCAGCCAGTTTGATACGACTGAAGCAGAGCTTTGGGGAGGAGAAAGGCTGCAGAGGACCAAATGGGCCAGAATGTTTTTTTCCATTAAGATCTTTCAATGAGGAAAAAAATCAACAAAATGATGTTCCCATTAAAAAAAAAAAAAAAGAAAGAAAGAAAAAGAAAAACCTAGCAGGAGACTAAGAAAATGAATGAAAGGCTTATTAAGCAGAGAAGTATTTTGTTTACTCCCTACAGGCTGCATTCTACAATTATTACCTTTCTTCCCTTAACAAAAACCTGGTCAAGTGCTAGGATAAATTGTCTGCTGAGCCTCCTAAGGATTTACTGAGGCACAATCTTCTCAGAAAAGATCATGTGGCAGTTTCTCAGGGCTCTGCTTCTTTCAGTGAAACTGCAGGTGGCAGGTCGCTCCAAGGGGGCTGCTTTATCTCTCCCCAAGATAAAGCATTTGGAACATTACAACCTCCCCCTACCCAAGGAAAAATAACGGAGACTGATTCAAAAAAATAGCAACAGCCACACAGGATCTTGACCCTTAAGAGCCTACCCCTGTGAGGTCACTTCAGCTCCCGGGGCTGTGGAAGGTGACAGAGCTGTGAGGAGAGCCCACCCAGAGGGCTAGAGCAAGAAGGACTGACCCTCCCCAAGGTGTGCCATTATCTGACTTTTAATCTTCTCTATAGCCCTTTGGGTTAAAGAGGCACTAGGATTATCTCCATTGTTCAGGTAAAAACAGAAGCCCAGAGAGGTTATGTAACTTGCCCAAGCTCACACAGCTAGTAGAATTTGAATCCAGAGTTTCTGAGCCCAAAGCCTGGCACCCTGACCTTTTCCAAGCTCTGCCAATTTGTCACTCTGGGCTGGGGGACCAGCGGGAGGAACAAGGTTGGGCAAAACAGCCAGAGCCTAAGTACGGGGGAAAAAAGCAGAGACACAAACCACCCCCAATCGTCCCTCCAGTGACAATCTCACCTCACCCCCTCTTCCCCCAGAGCTCCCAGGAAGGAGCCCACATCCCATGGACCCATCTAGCTACAGATAACCTTCGATCAGAATGCGCTGAGTATTGCAAACACAAAGTAGAAACAGCGAGCCTCATGAGACGCCGCCAAGGCAACCACTTTAATCTGTGCAGCTCTCCCTTCCCTCCCTTTTGGACTGCACTGGGATGAGCAAAGGAGACACCGTCTATTTTCTAATGCTGGTGTTTTTCTTCACCTTCTCCTCTCTTCTCTGTTTGGACGCCTGGAAGGTTAAAGGGATTGGAATTGTCAGGCACAAAATAAATATGGGAGAATGTCATTTTCAAATGTTGGATCGTTTCTGAAAACCAGCAGCAGAGTCCAGTGCACGGCCGTGCGTGCCTTTGCTAAGCTGCACCGCACTCCGCGCCTGGAAACTCTACCCACCCAGACACCCGCCTGTCTCGGTCTTAGCTCCGTGACCTACTGAGCCGCCCCAAGAGGGAGAAACGCCTTCTCCCACATTGCACACAATATTCACTGTCGATGGGGCCCCCAACGTCGACGCGAAGGATTTATGTAAGAAATCAGGCTTAAGTAACACAAGGTCTCACACTTAGCATTTTTGTTTTCACTGATCGAAGGAATAACAAAACACCGTTCCTCCATTTGTGCGATTAAACCCTAGCAAGACTTCTTCTTAATACGTCTCCTGAGTCACTCATCTCCTGCATTATTATTATGACTTTCCAAAAGCTTTGGGGGAGGACTCCAAAGAAGCCAGATCTTCCATCGGCTGTCTCAGGTGTTGGTCCCGTGGTGCCTGGCAGGCTTCATGCGGCAGGACCATGGCAAGATGTCCGGAGCCGTAGCTCCTGATGGCTGTCACATAGCCAGTCTGAGAGGGATGCCTGGTCATGATCAGGAGACAGAAAGTGCATACTTTCTGTTCCTCCGACATGACGTAGCCCCTAGACCCTTCTTTACTGCCTTCCTTATACGGTCATCCTTTGCCTCTTGCCCCCAGACCCTTTACTGCCTTCCTTATAAGGTCACCCTTTGCCTCTCAGAGAAACCCGCCCAGCTACCTCCGCCTTCTTCTGGTATATAAGTCTGCACTCTGTTCCTAATAAACGAGACTTGATCAGACTCTTGTCTCCATTTCTTGTGTCTTATGCCTTTCCCAGGTCCCACTCCCTCCTCCGAGGACCCCACTAATAACTGGTCCTGCCAGTCGGGACAGCAAGACAAACAGTGGCTTCTCCTTCCTGTGAGCAGTGGCGTGTCAGGATGGCTAGGTAGCTGGCTGTACTCCAACCAAAGACCAAAGCAGCAAAAGATCGTCTTGCCTCTCTGTGCCATTAATCCCAAATGAGAGCACACATAGACTCACTCCACACAGGCTCTGGGAAAACTACAGACAACCTCTCCAAACGCACAGAATCAAGACAGCTCCTATGAATAGTCATTTCTGGTCTTGCGGTGACCTCAGCTGCCTCCTCTTGCCAGGGCTGCTGCAGTCCTGCGTGCTATGCTCCCTCTGCTTCTCTCCTGTGGAAACATACTACGACGTCGCTGATGCTCTCCGCCTGGTATAAATCCGAAAAATTAAAAGGGCACCAAAGTAAGGAAAATTTTGGACATGAAGCAAGCAGCTGTCAGAAGCAATTTCTATGAGACAAACACTCAAATATTGGTCTACTCCCAAGATCTCTGAAACCTTTCTATAAGTCTGCAATTGAATTGCTTGTGAAAGCCTTTGCAAAAATAAGTGCTGGCCAGGAAGATCAGTCCACAGTAGGAAAAGATTCTTAAGGGACAATCGATGGTCTACATATAGAAAGAAATAATTTGTGGCACTGTTTTTGTTGGAACTTACCCTGCTCCTTCCCCTTCCCTGTAAGTTGGTGAGGAAGTACATTTCGATATTCATCTGTGGCAAACATTTACTTTCTGTTTGCAGGGCATGACTTCCTTTTGGGAAATGCCCTGCCCCTCCGCTCCCAGAGCGGAGCTGTCGTTTCTGTGACCTTGCCTTCTATGCACAGCAATGAGCATGATCTGAGTGCTTGCTGTCTGAGGGAGGCAGCTTCTGAGATGGCCCACAAAGACCCTGCCTCCTTGCATTCACAGCCTCGTGCAGCCCCTGCCTGCAGCAAACTAGAGCTGTGACCAAGAACCGCAGAAACGACGGCATGTCACTTCCAGGAGAAGGCTTTACAAGACCTCTGGGGGAAGCCAGCTGCCATTTGAAGAGGACACTAGGGCAGCCTATGAAGAGGACGCAACACCCAGAGAGAAACTGAGGCCCAAAAGCAGCCACGTGGGTGAGCCTGGAAGCAGATCCTCCAGTCCCCATTGAACCTGGAGGAAATGGCATCAACAGATGGACTGTAGCCTCGTGACAGGCCCTGAGCCAGAAGCACCCCACTAATCTGCTCCCGGATTCCTGACCCATAGAAACTGTCTTAATAAATGTTTTAAGTTGCTGAGTTTTGGAGTTATTTGCTATGCAGCAATAGGTAACTGTATACTGTGCAGAACCCCTGACACACTGAACACTGTGATGGGTCCAGGGCTAGAACTGTCATCCAAACAGTGCTGATCAGAATCCTTTGCAAGAACTGATATGGATACTAACTAGGGACAGAGTTAGGCCATTTTCTCTGGGATCACAACTGTGGGCATGAAGTCAGCGTACAGCTGTGGCTCTCCACCAGTGGCCGCACTGCCTCCCTAAGGGGCACTTGGAAACATGGGGGACAGATTTAGTAGCCACAATGTACGGAGGGGATATTGGCACTGGATACCTGGAAGTCGGCCATGCTAAATATCCTGTGGTGCGTGGGACAGTCCCAAACGACGAAGAATCTCCCACAGTGAGAAACCCCGGCCCAGGGCCTTCTGTGGCTTTATCGTGACTGTTATTATTCCACACAGAGAGAGCGTGCATGAGAATGATGCAAATCTAGATGACACCAGAACCCCAATATAATGAGACAGAGAAAGATCAAGTCCTAATGATAGAATTTGAATCCCTGAATTCAGCCACCAATGAACCCAGAAGTAGTGCCCTTAGCACTCCTCAATTACAGAAGCCAGTATATTTTCTCTTATGCTTAAAACAAGTTAAGTTGGCACAATGGACTGAATGCTTATTCCTCCCCAAATTCACATATTAAAATCCTAACCCCCAAGGTAACGAATGGCATTAGAAGGTGGGGCCTTTGGGAGGTGATTAGGTCATGAGGGCAGAACCCTCACAAATGGGATTAGTGTCCTTATAAAAGAAGCTCCAGAGAGTTCCTTTGCCCCTTCCACCACATGAGGGTACCAGGAAAAGAGGGCCTTCATTAGACACCAAATCTGCCGGCACCTTGATCTTAAACGCCCCAACCTCCAGAACTGTGAGAAATAAATTTCTATTGTTTATACGCCACCCAGGTATGTTATTATGTTACAGAAGCTCAAACGGACTAAGACAATTGGGTTATTGATGTTTGCCACCCAAAGAACCATGACTATTTCATCATTCAACCATCCATTCATTCAAATAACATTCACTGAGCCTTTACTATGTGTAATGCACTGGTCTAAATCTTGAGGATATGTAGTTAAAGAAGGAACATTCCAGAATGACAAGGAGTTAACTGGCAATCACAATATAAGATATATACTCTCTGCTAAGGAAATACAAAAGAGGAACATCAACTCAGTCTAATGATAGGAGATAGGAAGATTTTGCTCAGATAAAAAAGCAAATTAATATCATATAAAGGACTGTCTAGAAATACCAGCAAAAAGAGTAGAGGAGCCTTGTTTGATAAACAAGTGACTCATTGCCTGGGCCAAAGCTTTTAATATATCCTAGTTCTGGCTATTGAGACTGAGATCACCGTGATTCAAGAATCACTTACAGGCCATTTGGGAAAACTCTGAGTAATAAGACAAAGGGGCATTGATCCAATAAACTTTCCCTTATAAAGCACTCGGGTCATTTTCTTTTTCTACTTCTTTATGATCCCCAGTATTTCATCTTGAGAAATAAGTCTCTATTATGAAAGCAACTCTGCTTTCTAAAAGTGATAAAAGGAAGAAGATAGTCTTACCCAACCGGACTCAGGTCAGAACAGGCAAAATCATTTTCATTTGCTCCTGACATTTTTACATCTTCTTCACCGGGTACGCAGCATTCCAGGAGGGAATGGCATGCTATTAATTGGTAGCATTTTGATAACACTATTGCGTGGAACCAGGGAGGGAAATGGGCGATGCTGTGTGTCAGGAAGACTCTCAGTCTCCAGTGAGCACTCAGACTGGGTGTTGGGTATACGTGGAGAAAGGAGTAGCCTCTGAATGTTTTTCCAGAGATTTCTATACAGTCCCCAATGGGCTCTCTCAACTCTGAAATTCCCAGGCTGTTGATCAATCACGTCATGACACCGGCAGGGATTCTCTGGAGGGAAAGGCATCATTCCAAGCATCACAGGGAAACGGAGGGAAAGAGACACAGTCCTTGTTCTCAAGGAACTTGCAATCTAATTACGGAGGAAATCATAAAGCGACAAGAACTCGCTGTCACACAGCCGGCTGAACGACGAGAGGACTAGCTGGGAAGCAGCACGCAGGTGCCTGCCTGGGCCTTGCACTGGGCCTGCAGAATGAGTAGCACAGATCGAGAAGAGGGAAGGAAGAACACTTTCCATGAGGGCCAGAATAAACAGAGCCTGGAGGGAGCCCACGCAGCGGCCAGGCCGACAGGCCCGAGGGTATGCGCTGGGAAACAGAGTTTGAGAGGCTGCGTGAGCCAGAGTGGGGGGCAGGGAAAGGCCGGCGCTCAACTAGCAATCTCTTGCCCATCACTCTGAATCTGTCCTCTGCACCTGCTGTGATAAGGGAGCTTTAGGGGTCTGTCCTTTGCTGCAAACACAACATTAAACTTTGTCGGTGAAGCACTCTGGGTGTGCACAGGAGGAAGGGGCTTCTCCTCCTGACTCAGGCTTGCTGCTGTCTTCTCCCTGCTCCTGCTGCGTGGTTCTCAGTGACTGCCCCCAGCCGTGCACCCAGCACGCACAGTACTCAAGTTCGTGACCCAGCCCGGTCCCTTGGACACCTATGGTGCCCACCTCACCATGGCGGTCCTCACACATACCTTGTGGGCTCCAGTCCTTGCACCTCCCTGGAGGGAGCAGGCCCCAACACCCCACAGCCTTCAGTGCACTCCCCCAGCAGCCCTGGCTTCCATCCCAGAGGGTTTGGCTTCCCGGCCTAGCAACCACGGACAACCCAGGGACAACCACAGACAACCCATTTATAAGCCCTATTCCTTATAAATGACTTCGTCTGTGGTGTTCTGTTACAGCCGCACAAAATAGACTAAGAGAGTGGCGAAGAAGGCGGAGGGGAAAATGCAGGACCTGGGAGGACTGGCTGTGGGACTGGGTAGACCAAAGGAAGAACAGACAGTTCTACATCCATTCATGACAGTCTACACCTGAGCAACACAGGATTCTGGAAACGAACCAACCAAAGCAGTAGTGATTTCCAGGAAACCTCTCTTAAGAAAAGAAGTCAAAAGGGAAAGAAAGATCGGCCTCTCCCAAGTCAGTGGCCTCTCTAGCCTCAGCTTCTGTCCTTACACAGCAGGGACACGAATGAACGCCTACCATGGGGGATGGTCTTAGAGATTAATGGGACCCACTCCGTACCATGTCTGGAACTTGGAAATGCTCATGATGTTGGAAAGTAGGGAGTCCCGATGGGTAAGCTTGGGCTAGGGTAGTGGGGAGGCGGAAGGTGTGCCTGCAAACACAGGGCCCCTCACCCCCTGGAAAACCAGGGAGCAGCAAGGGAGCCCCAGGCAGCTGACGCAGGGGGTACAGCAGAGCAGGTCTGCATCAGGCTGTTCGAAGTGTATGAATGCATTTTTTTTATTGGACGTGATATACCATGAAAATGTTTTTGAAATGAATAATCTGCTGCCCAATATAGGCACTCTGTGGTCACATCTAAAAGTCAGGAGAAAATGCATGTGTTACCTTTGTCAGAGACCTTCCCACCTCTAAGTTTTTTTTTAACCCATGATCTTAGAAAATCCCCTAAAGGTTAATTAAAAGCTTAACTTTCCAGCCTCTGGTGTATTACGCTAAATATATTTGTTGGTGTGAATGTCAACAGCAACTGATATTTGTGAATAGCTTATGCAATATCTAAGAGTTGAGTAAAAGAAGACGGAAAAAAGGGGAGAAAAAACCCTCCAATACTATTTGCCACAGCTGAATTGTGTCAAGTTCAGTGCTTATTTAAATCATCTAATTCTATGTAAGAAGTGCTTCATTAAAAGGCTGCAGGTAAATAAATATATTCAGACAATGCAAACTGCTAATTTATTATAAACAAAGCACTCTGGTATCCACATTTGTTTATCAGACTATGATCACATATTGGTTGGGTCAAGAGTAATTGACAAATATAATGTGATAAAAATGGTTATACCATAAAGCCTTTAATGAAACCTCTTTTTCCCTCATTCTCACTCTCTCTCTCTCTCTCTCTCTCTCTCACACACACACACACACACACACACACACACACACACCCCACCACCACCCCATCTGGGAGGCACAGTAAACCCATTAAACACACTCTATTACATACATTTTGAAAAAAGAATCAAAGTCAAGGGTTTGGTCAAACTCTTGTCAAGACTTTCAATCTCTCGAACCAGAATTCTGACCTTTATTCAGCTTCCAAATCCAATGATGATGATGTTAATAATAATTTTTCAAACGTTTAAAAATAAAGCCAGGAATCTTCAGAAAGATGCACTCTTAAAATGATTTTCTCTTTGAGAGCTAGCCCAATTCAAATTTATTCTAAAACTAACACCCAATTTCCCAGGAAGACGTTGCTGCTAATTAGAGCCAATTCCCTTGGTTTATCAATAAATATTACCATTAAAAACAAATTTCATTAAACTCCTTCTCCAAAGTTCTGAAGTCTCTGCTTCTATGAATTATTTAACAATTGGGTAGTGTATTAGGGACCCACTTGGAAACAACAGAAGGAATGTGAGAGCCATTTAGCACTTGTTTACTTGGCTTCTACAGTGAGTAGATATGTAGGGGAGTAGAACTCAGCTTAATGGTATTTGGAGGGAAATCAGAGCGTGGCCGTCTCTAGTAGGTAACTCCTCTAAGCAGGCATAATCCATTGATCCCACCATCCCTGCCCACGCCCAACTTTGGGCCCCACGATCTGCTCTGTCAAACTCCATCTGCAATCACCCTGTCTTGAGGCTGTGTCACCCTCGTTTCCAGGTCAGGCTTTGCCCCATGTACTCCTCCTATCCTCTGGACCCATGTGGCAAACCACAGCAGGCTAAGTGCATGCATAGTGAGATGGTTAATTTTATGTGTCAACTTGACTAGGCTGAAGGATGCCCAGACAGCTGGTAAAACATTCTTTCTGGGTATGTCTGTGAGGGTGTTTCTAGAAAAGATGAGCCATTGAATCAGTTGACTGAATAAAGAAGATCACCCTCCCCAGTGTGGGTGGATCATCCAACCCTTCAAGGGCCTGGACAGAGCAAAAAGGCAGAGGAAGGGCAAACTCACTCTCTTTTGGAGCTGGGACATCCGTCTTCCCCTGCTCCCAGACATTGGCATTGCTGGTTCTCAGGCCTTCAGACTTGATCTGGGATTTATGCTATCAGACTCCCGTAGCCCTTCCATTTTTTCAGCTCTTTGGACTTGGATCAGGACTTATATCTTTGGTTCCCCTGGTTCTCAGGCTTTTGGACTGGATTATACCATTGGCTTTTCTGGTTCTCCAGCTCACAGACAGCAGATCATGGACCTTCTCGACCTCCATAGTCACATGAGCCCATTCCCATAATAAATCTCATATATATCCTTTTTTTAAAATATATGTATTATATATGCACATATATATATCTCCTCTCTATATATATATCCTATTGGTTCTGTTTCTCTAGAGAACTCTGACAAATACAGCTGGGCCGTTGGATAAGCTAAACCCACATTGGCCATTTCCCTGGCTGTGAGTGATTCCAAAGCCTTACAAAAATGGAAAGGAGAGAAACAGACATCCCATGGCAAACCAGAAAGGGCAAAAAACACAAGAAGAATCAACTATGAGTGGTGAGAAAGTCACAGGTAATCATAACTGAGTCTTGTCTGTTGGTACTTATAATCCTAGAATCTCAAGATTGGATGCAAACTTAAAGGCTATTGTATTAGGTAAGGTAAATTCTAGCTTCTGAAACAAATAAAACCATAAAAGCTCAGTGACTTAACAAAATAAAAGTTTAAAACTGCAAGGAACGTTAGGAAGGGTGGCCTAGTCAATGAAAAGAAAGGAAGAAAAGAAAACAGTCTGCTAAGCAACCATCCAAGCACTACCAAGTTCCCTTGTCCACCCTTTTGTACTTCCCCTCAACTTCCCCTCAATCTGCCCTTGAATACCTCCAGTGATGGGCACCTCATCTCCATCCAGAAACCATGTAGCATACGTAGGGTCCAATCAAATGAGCAAGTGGAAAATCTGAGAGTTGGCCAAGTCCTGCCAGTGCCTAAATGGCGCTTATCCTATCAGAAGAGACACAAACCAACTAGGGTTTAATTCTGAACTGACTCCACCAGTATTGTTAGAAATGCAGGCTCTACAACCATAAGACAACTGAAAACTTTGACAGCCAGCCCAACGAGCTTCTGGAAACGTTGGAACAAAAGAGATTCAATAATGATAAAGACCTAGAGCATTTGTTGAGTATCTAAGGCTGACTGAATAGCAGCAGGTCATTGTTAAAAATTGTTGCATAATCGGTTTGGTTTACAGGGAGGTAGAATGCTCTGTAGTCTGTGAAACTCTATACACAAGTAAGAAATTGCTGTTGCTCATTTGCACCAACCTGTGTGTATTCATTCAAATCGCATGCACAATAGGTTTCTAGAGAATTCATTATTCCTTGAGAACAGTGAAGGAAAAAGTGCAACATACACACCCTCCTCATGTTTCTTTTATTACCACCTCTGTAGACTTTTATTCTGTCCCTTCAGGTGTTACACATGCTGTACAGCAGTCCTAAACACGCACCTGAATGCCGATCCCTCATGCAGGTCACTGCGGTTAAGTGTCATCGTGCTGTGACACCTGGTCCCTTGTTGAGAGCCAGGCTGATCTGCAACATAGGATGTGATAATTCCTGGTGACATCGGCAGGTCGTTAGACACTGTCAAACAGCAAAACCCTGTGAGAGGCGGGTGGAGAGATTTTTAACTATCCGTCATTGATTGCAGGTAACAGGAACCAAAAATGGAACAGAGGGCTTCGGGGAAAGAGGAGGACAGAGAGTACTACTGGGCAGGAACCACTCTCAGAAGATGCTTTTTTCTGTTCTAAATCCAGGGTAGCCTCTAAACCTCATTTTCTAGAGGACATTCATAGATAGTCAACATTTGTCAGAGAGCAATGGCAATGCATGCATTTGAGTAGATTCATTTCCCTGTAGTCTCTGTGTATTTCCAGGGTGTGCACATGCTTATTGGAGGCTGTGGAAATGCAGCTGTTGGCATCTGTGCAGTGGAGGCAGCAAACCCACGTGAGCACTGGGCAGGCGACAGCAATGGGAGCCCTCTGAGGGAGATGAGATTGGACATCTTCCTGGAGGGGCTGTGTCTTCCAGAGCAGCCAGTGGGAGTGACGATAGCTCTGACAGCAGATGCAGGAAAAGATCCGAGCCTGTCACGCTCAAAATTAGCCCATGCTATCTCCTATATTACTTAAATCCAAGTGCCACACTGTAGAAACACAATGGTCTTAACAGTAATGTCATCAAAGTAATAACTTTTAATAACATAGACATGTTCATTTCTAGCATGCTACTAATAGATTTAAAAAAAAAAAAAAAAACAATTCCAGCATTTCTCCAGGTTGCAATATGGTACATACACTGCATGGAACCAGAAGTGTCTTTAGCATGCTCTTTGAGGCTGGTAGCTACTCCAAAGATCTGGTTAATGCCAGTGTTTATAAAATTACTATTGAGTACAAAGGTATAAGGAGATGCGTTTATCAAACCACAAGAATTTGTAAAATAGAAAAGCAGAAAAGTCTTTTATTCTAATGAGCTCACAGCATTTTAAAGCACTCCCAGGTAGCCTAATACCAGCTTTATGAAATGGGGGAAGTAGAAATTAACATCTCCACTTTATACATGGTGAAAGAAAACCCATAAAAGACTTTCCTAAAGCCCTATGGCACACTGCACAGAGAAATGGGGTGGCAGGTAGCCCAAGGCCCACCACAGATGAGTCCCTCATCAATGTTTCTAGTAATGATGGGAAATTAAGGCTGAGAACTTTGTCAACATCCCTGTTTTGTTTTTCTTTACCAGTTCCCTAGACTTTATCTCAGAGAGGTGCTTCAAAGTGCAGGGAAGGGCTTGCTATTATGTAAAAAATGGGCATGGAGCAAACATCCATTTGGAAAGGAACTTTTATGATTATTTTACAGACAGGGAAACTGAGATAGGGAAGGCCAGTGGCTTCCTCTGAACACAGAAGTAGCAAGTAGCAGAGCCGAATGAGGGCTCAGACCTTCAGACCCTCTAGCTCCTATGCCATGAAATCCCCAGGTTGAGAGACTCAAAGCTTAGCCCATCTTTTAGGTCCCCCTTTAACAGGAGACAGGCAAGACTAATCGCTATGTGGGTAAAGTCTGTGTAATAACTGATCAAATTCCACTAGGAGATAATCTCACTGACATTTTGATTTCTAAAATGTCAAAACATATAAAGGATCACGAAGTTAAAATTAGATCTCAGGTGGGTTGGAGAAAATTGTCAGTTTAAAAAAAGATAGAAGAAAGAAATGAAAAAAAAAAAACCCACTTCATCTCTCTCACATAACAGCAGGAATCACAGTCGGCAATACACTGTTTTCAATGACAAGATCAAGGCAGCCACCCTGAAAAGGCCCCCACTGGCTTTCCAGCCACCACCAAAGCACTCAGTGGTGACAGTGCCAGAGACAGGCTCTGAAAAATGTTTACAGAGGATGCAGAGAGAGGAAGAGTCCTTGAAATGAAACTTTTACACTGGGAAAATTCAAACGAGGGTGTAGGACAAGAATAAATCTGCTTATAGAAACTCATTCCCTCCACCCTAAGAAAGCCACGAATTCTGAGCAGCACTGATTCCTTGGAAGAAAGAGAGTGAAGTGGAAAAGGAAGAGAAGGAAGGGAATTCATCCTAAACTATAAAGACTCCATACTGCGCTAGAAGCACCTTCCCCAGGTACCTGCCACACCTGTTTTGACTCCCAGGCATGGCTCACACAGAGAACATGAAGTACAAGAATCCCAAAGAACAAACAAATCAGTAAATCTTTCTGTGTTAGAAGAGAACCAATAGACTAGCAAAAAGAATTTGGGCAAACTGTTAACAAGGTGTGAGGCTCGAGCCCTGTTTCAGTAGAGAGCATGACATCCTCGTTGTCTAAAGAGCACACCAGGCAGATTTGGGTATGGAACTACTGCCGTTAAGCTGACAGCAGGATAAATCCGACAGGTGAGCAAATGGGGTGAACGACCGCAGCGGGCAGGCGCAGGAGGTGCCTCTCCCAAAACTATGTGCAGGGTCAGCGTTGACTTCCATTCCAGTCTTGAATTTTCAGATCAGTTTGAAGACAGAAAAGGATATTTTCCTGTCTGAAAAAGAAAGTGGTATTATTGAATAAAATCCCAACTAACCAGAGAACTTCAGGCATAAAAAAAATCTCAACTCTAAGGTGCAAATGACCTCCTCTGGGCTTTCACTCATTGACTGTGGTGTCAAAGTGGGACATACCTCTTATGTGGGACAAAGCAAATCCTGTGACTTTCTGTGTTAAAGGAAACTTGAAATTCCACAGACGAGTCCTCACTGGAGTGATTCAAGAGAAGAAGCCAACTTTCTACTGGAGATGCTTCCCTCAAATTTAGGGCAGCAGATGTTTGTGGTCCTTATTTTTATGCTGCATAGAAGGAAGCATTCAGTAGAGCAAGGAGCATGGCTATGCACTCGCCATCATTCATGGGGACATCTCAGTCACTCTCTGAGCACTGCCTGGAGAATCTGCCACTAAAGAGCTCTGACCTATCCACCTAGAATCATTCTTAAATGTCACCTGGGGTCCTCTGTTTAGGTCACAAAACAAAAATCTTGATAAGAGGAAATTTCATATTATTTGTGTTCAGAACAGCTTCCTGTGGAGTTAGTCATTGGGGACAAAAACCAAAGGTTTTCCTGAGAAAAGTCATGGCAGCTGGGGACAGTCTTTCTTAAAGCTCTCAATCAGTGGCTCTTTCTCAGTCACACCTGGTAGGCCCACCTCTTTCTGTTGCCATGTGGATTTACAATGGGTTGGAGAAGTACATTGACTTTGCTTTCACACTGGAATTTGAAATAAAATATGTATTCTAATCCAGGCCTCAGTTATCACATGGCTCTAGATGAATCAAGTAAGAGAACTGGTCAGGCACCTGTACTCACACCTCACACCTCCCTCCGCTCCCAGTCCCCCAGCTCATTGGTTTCCAGATCAAAATCACAAGTTTCCTTTATCAAGGCAATTCAGAAGAGAGCAGCCTGTGCCACTGGCTTCCATCACTAGCATCTGGCCTTCAACACCAACTCCCACTTTGATCTAAAGTTGGGCTCCTGAACATAATTTCATTATGACCTACAGCATATGATATGCATTGGAAATGTAATCAGATGAGAAAGTGAGAAAAATGGCTATTCTACAGTATTTCTCATACAAAGCTCCGCAGCCCAAGCCATATTTCTTCTGTAATTATTCAATCAATATTGAGTGAATGTCTTCCACTGGCGGAGAGCTAAGCCCAATAAGTTTTACGACACACAACATTGCCTTTGAGGAGCAGGAACTTCTGTCCTTGTACCTTCACTAACAAAAGAAAGACAAAGGATAAAAGAAACATGAGATATTTGAAAGACATCTGGAAAATTCTGGCAAGTAGAAAGAAAAAAATTGAAACAACCTGCATTCTATGATCTGTTGATAGCCACTGTTGACATGTTCCTTTAAGTCACTCCAGCCTTTTTCTGTTCCCCCAGCTGAGACTACACTGAATATGAATAGACTAATTTATTTCTTGATTATTTTCCTTATAATATTAAAAGAAGAATATTCCCATTATTACCAGAAAAACTCCATGGACAAGATTTTTTTTCCCCAGTTAAGTTGTTTTGCCTTTGTCCTCCTATGATGGGATCATTCATCACATTTTAAAAGCTTTTGTTTCAAAGTTTCATTATGTTCTGATTAAGTGGGGGTCGTAAAGCAATATTCTGGGGTAGCTGAGGTTTGACTGAGCTTGTTTTAAATCTTGAGCATGAGACAGATGTTAAAGGACCATCCACGTACACACTCAAGGTTCAAGGGGCAAAAAGGCACGTGGATGGGGAAGCAGCCGCCCTTCGGGTTGGAAAAAGACAGCGCTAGCATTTCCAGTTGGCAAATGCAAAGGGAGACAAAGGGAGAGCAGAGGGATCATTGAGAAACTCAAATGAACTGCTGATCTCAAGGCCAGATTCAACTTCTATTAAGCACAATCAAGGCATGGAATCTCTGGGGGTGGGGGGGGGGCAGGCAAGGCTGTATGCCGTGAGTCCTCCATGAAGTTAAAGAAACACAGGGAAGTAAATAGAATTCAGGGTAAGAAAAAACTGGCCGGGCGTGGTGGCTCACGCCTGTAATCCTAGCACTCTGGGAGGCCGAGGCAGGCAGATCGTTTGAGCTCAGGAGTTTGAGACCAGCCTGAGCAAGAGGGAGACCCCATCTCTACCAAAAATGGAAAAAATTAGCCAGGCATGGTAGCACATGCCTGTAGTCCCAGCTACTTGGGAGACTGAGGCAGGAGGATCGCTTAAGCCCAGGAGTTCGAGGTTGCTGTGAGCCAGGCTGACGCCACGGCACTCTAGCCCTGGCAACCGAGTGAAATTCTGTCTCAGAAAAAAAAAAAAATGTGTTCTCTTTAGGCCCAGACGGGGGAATACCAAGGTTAGATGAGCAATAACTAAAAATGGTTAAGAGAAGTGTAAATAGGCGTGAATTTTTATTATACTTTTACATCTCTGATTAATCAAATCGCAGAGTAGGAAGGTGTTATGGGTTAAATTGCGTCACTTGAAAATTTATATGTTGAATGTCTAACCCCCAGCACCTCCAAATGTAGCCTGATTTGGAAAAAGTGTTGTTGCAGATGTGACCCATTAAGATGGGGTCACACTGGAGAAGGGCAGGTGTCCTTGTGAAAAGGGGAAATTTGGACACAGGCACGTACCCAGGAAGCATGCCATGTGAATACGGAGTCACACTGTCACAAACCAAGGACCTACCAGAAGCCAAGGGAGAAGCCTGGAACAGACCCTTCCCTGGGGCCCTCAGGGGAAGCATGTCCCTGCCAGCAGCTTGATTTCAGACCTCAAGCCTCTAGAAGTGAGAGAAAATAAGATTCCGTTGTTTAAGCCAACAAGTTTGTGGTGTTTTGTCACAGCAACTCCAGGAAACTAATATAGAAGGGGTCCTCAAAGCTTTTTCGGACAACTTCCCATATAATGCGGATCTCCTTCCCAACACAGATAGACCCTTGACTGAGCCAGCCTCCAAGACGCACTTCCGGGGTGTTCCTGGGGCAATGCCTTCCGTTATGGAATAGCTGCAGTTGCGACATTGCATGGGGTATCGAGCCTTTGTATGGCAATTATTAGCAAAACTGGCTAATGCTAAGCTTCGCCATTTTTATTTTCTCTAAGTTCTATTTTACATTCGATGGAACGGCACTGTGTAAAAAAGTATGTGCGCACCTGCAGCTTAGCCCGTAACCAAGACATCACCGTCCGCCCAAAGGCAGTGAAAGGTCTAGGCACTTGGACGGCAGGAAGCAGCCTCTGAGTTCTGACCTTGCTAACCCGAACTAAAAAGCAAGAGTGCACGTGGCCCCCTCCGTTGCGGCTGGCAGAGCCTTCTGCCCAGCAGTGCCCACCAAGCACAAATCAATGCTAACAGGCTGGCCGGCTGAGTCATAAAAGGCACAGCTTCCTCCCTTCCTGCAGCAAAAGGGCAGGGAAGGAAATGGAGCTGTGAGTCATACAGCCGCATTGCTAATGGGAAAATCCCCCGGAGCCATCTAGGGGAGGTGAGAGACATCTTCTTGATAGTTCCATTATATCCTTTTTTCCTGCCAGCCAGCCGTATCTCGGAAGAGATTGACAGTCAGACTCCCGCCATCTCCCCTTCGGTCCAATTCAATAAGCATTTGTTGTCTACATACTGACCATTTCCCCCAGGGAGGGACAACTGGAGTGATGAAGCTGATTACTTCTTATAAGACAGCTGAGAGGAGGTGCTCGGGGACTAAGTGACTCATGATCAGAGATCAATGCTTTAGAAAGAGGTAGCAAACAGAACCTCACTTCCAGAAGGCCGGGCTCTGGTGCTGATGAGAAATGCTGTCCCCACTCTGGAACGTGGCCTCGCTCCAATACCCAGTGACGAGATCAAGCCACTTCAATGGAAGAAGCAGATTCTGTATTTCCACCCACCTATTAATAATGTATTTTCACCCAGCACTATTAATAATGTCCCAAGCCCCTTTCTGTTGGGTGCGTCTACACTTCTTATCTCGTACATTGACATTCAGTTAAACCCAACCACTGTGTACTAAGTGGTGTTTACCCTGGGTAAGCCCCATGCCAGGGATTGTAGAAGCTACAAAACTAAGACCCAATGCACTGAAGGAGCTTGGAGAGAAGGCAAGACATTACTCTCTGTGCACTGGCTGGTAGCCGTTCAGAGGCTAACGTTTCTGCCAATTTTTCATTCGGGAATCACAGAGACCTCAGTTCATATTTTGGTCCTGGTATAGGCTTGCTGTGGAGCACGAGACAAAGTCCTACGAGGGATTTCACCAAACTTGACAAAAAGATTGAGAAATTCATAGGCAAAGCAAAGGATTGGGACTAGGTGAGACAATTTTAAGACGACCAAGGTTAGAGGTCTTTCACTGGAAAATATCAGATTAATAGCTTCATGGAGGTTCTGTAATTAAAACAGGGTGGTGTCATCGCTGAACCGAATGAGTAGAACAATGACACAAAAGAGAAAGCCAGAAATAAACTCACACCAGGGTGAAAACATGGTAAGAGACAGAGGTGGTGTTACAGACCAATACATAAAGTAGGAACGATTCCAAAAACGGTGCCGACACAACTGATTATTCCAATAAAAAATCTAATTTCTTACTTCAAAGTTATGAGTAGTCACTAGGGGCTGTTCACCAAATGCTCCAATTATCTCCTCCTGGGCCCAGGATGGGGTTGTACCTCGGTCCCCTCTGAAGCCAGACATGCTCACTTGACTTTCTTTTGCCACTGAAATTGATCAGAAGAAACGCATGTCACCTTCGAGCACCTGTGTGTGATTCGCTACACCCTCCGAGCGGCAGGCCCCACAGATGCCCCTGTCCAGACAAGCCTCCATCAGCCTGGGTCCCAGAGAGAGTGTGGTGAGCAAGGACCCTGCACACCCATGGGGGACATGAAGTGTAGACAAGACACAAACTGGAGTGAAGCCTCTGAGACTTGGGGCTGTATCCTCAGTATAACCTAACCTCCCCTATCCAACACAAAAATAAACCCCAATATAAACTCCAAGTGATTAAAGACCTGTATGTAGAAACTTCTAAAATTTAAAAAGGGAGAGGAGGTAGACCAATATGGCCAAATAGAAACCTCCAGCAATCATCCCTCTGCACAAACACCAAATACTATCCACGCAAATAAGCATCTTCACAAGAACCAAAAATCAGGTGAGCGATCATACTACCTGGTTGTAACATTTGATCAAGGAAAGAGGCACTGAGGGGGCAGAGAAGACAGTTGTGCATGGCCTGTGCCACCCCTGCCCCACCCCCAGCAGTGCCACACCAAGTGCCCAGTGGAGAGAGACTCTGTGTGCCCCAGGGAGGGAGAGTGATTGTGGGGCTTTGCATTGAAACTCAGGGCCGCCCTGCCACAGGGGAACACAGCACAGGGGAGAATTTTGCCAGTCCCCACAGAGGGAGCATTTAGACCAGCCCAGCCAGAGGGAAATCCTCCACCCTGAAACCTGAGTTCTGGCTACCCAGCCCCCCAACACCAGCTGACAAAAGGCAGCCTGGGGCCTGTACTACATTTATTTGTAAGGCAGTCAGGCCACAAAGTCTGCAGTCCTTGGGCAATTCCTGCGGCTGTGCCAGAGGACCCCAAGGCCACAGAGCCAGTGGACTTGCAGTGCACGTGACCAAGTGAGACACCCACAGCTGTGGTCAAGCCAGTGCCTGTG
Source organism: Mirza zaza (assembly GCA_008750895.1). Classification (NCBI taxonomy): domain Eukaryota; kingdom Metazoa; phylum Chordata; class Mammalia; order Primates; family Cheirogaleidae; genus Mirza; species Mirza zaza. Next base: position 80,354 of record VSMD01112334.1, read on the forward strand.
TCACCCTTCCCCCAACTCCAGGCACCACTACTCAGGGAGTCTTCTTGAACTTGGGGAGAGAAAAGGGAAGAGCTCAGAGGACTTTGTTTTGCAACTTGGGTACCAGCTCAGCCACAGTAAAATAAAGTACCAACCAGAATCCTGAAGCCCCTGAGTCCAGGGCTTAGTTCTTAGATAGCATTTCTGGACCCACCCTAGGCCAGAAAGAAACAAACTTCCCTGAAAGGAAGGATCCAGTCTTGGCAGGTTCACCCCATGCAAACTAAAGCGCCTTTGGGCTTTGAATAAACATCAGAGGTAGCCAGGCAACAGGCACCACAAGCTTTCAGTAAGACGGAGTTGGCTTCAGGTGTGCCCTGGCGCTGGTGGCCACAAGGGAGTGCCCACATCACTCCTCCCCCAACTCCAGCAGCCCAGCACGGAGAGCGAGGGAAGAGAGAGAGAGAGACTTTGCCTGGTAACCCAGAGAATTCTCCCATATCTTATCCAAGTCCATATCTTATCTAAGTCCATTCTCCCATATCTTATCCAAGGGTGGCTAAATGGTTAAAAAAAAGAAAAAAGAGCCAACTATATGTTGTCTGCAAGAAACACATTTTACTTATCAAGACACATGTAGACTGAAAATTAAGGGAAGAAAAAAGATATTCCATGCAAATGGAAACCAAAAAAGAGTAGCAGTACATCTATTTTATCTGATACGTGTATCAGATAAAATAGATTTCAAGACAAAAACTGTAAAAAGAGACATAAAAGGTCATTATATAATGATAAAGGGGTCAATTCAGCAAAAGGATATAACAATTCTAAGTATAAATGAACGCAACACTGGAGCACCCAGATATATAAAGCAAATATTATCAGGGCTAAAGAGAAAGATAGGCCCCAGTATAATAATTGTTAGAGACCTCAACACTCCTCTTTCAGCATTGAACAGATCATCCGGTCAGAAAATCAATAAAGAAACACTGGATTTATCTGCACTACAGACCAAATGGACCTAATTGATACTTATAGAACATTTCATCCAACAGCTACAGAATACATATTCTTCTCCTTAGCTCATGGATCATTCTCAAGGGTCGACCATATGTTAGACCATAAAACAAGTCTTAAAATGTTCAAAAAAATTGAAATCGTACCAAGTATTTTCTCTCACAATGGAATAAAACTAGAAATCCATAACAAGAGGAACACTGGAAAATATACAAACACATGGAAATTAAACAATATGCTCCTGAATGACCAGTGGGTCGATGAAGAGATTAAGAAGGAAATTATGAAATTTCTCGAAACAAATGAAAATGAAAACACAGCATATCAAAATTTATGGGATACAGCAAAAGCAGAAATAATAGGAAAGTTTATAGCATTAAGTGCCTACATCAAAAAAGTAGAAAAGTTTCAAATAAACAACCTCTTAACTAGAAAAACAAGAACAAACCAAACCCAAAATTAGTAGAAGAAAAGAAATAATAAAGATCAGAGCATAAATAAATAAAAAAAACCAAAAGTATACAAAAGGTTAAATAAACAAAAAGTTATTTTTTTGAAAAAATAAATAAAATAAACTCACCTTTAGCCAGACTAAGAAAAAAAGAGAGAAGACCCAAATAAATAAAATCAGAGCTGAGGCCGGGCGCGGTGGCTCACGCCTGTAATCCTAGCTCTCTGGGAGGCCGAGGTGGGCGGATCATTTGAGCTCAGGAGTTCGAGACCAGCCTGAGCAAGAGCGAGACCCCATCTCTACTATAAATAGAAAGAAATTAATTGGCCAACTAATATATATAGAAAAAATTAGCCGGGCATGGTGGCACATGCCTGTAGTCCCAGCTACTCGGGGGGCTGAGGCAGCAGGATTGCTTGAGCCCAGGAGTTTGAGGTTGCTGTGAGCTAGGCTGACGCCACGGCACTCACTCTAGCCTGGGCAATAAAGTGAAACTCTG
>VSMD01112341.1:0-22224 GCA_008750895.1 Mirza zaza
CGCGGTGCGGTCGGCTCGCTGCGCGCCAACGCCGCGGCTGCCGCCTGGCGGGAGGGCGCGGGCCGGGGCCGGCCCGGGCACTGCCACTTCGCCGTCTGTTACCCTGCACCTCAGGAGCATCCCGCAAAGCGACCACTGCCTCACTGCGGCCCCCAACCCCGGCCAGGGACCGGTTCCGCCCGTGGCCTGTGGAGACCTGGGCCCGGAGCAAGGGCGCGGTGGGGCCGCGAGCCCAGCCCCCTGCCGCGTCAGGGCTCGGCGGCGCCCGCTGCAGAGCGCGGGTCTAGGCTGCGCCCCGGGAGCCAGCGCCTGCCGGCGCCCGAGCTCAGGCGGCGACGCCAGCGCTGGGGAGTGGCCGCGCATACGGATCACCTCAGCAGACAGGTTTGACTGCACAATAAATGAAATGCACTTGAATCATCCCAAACCACCTGGCGGCCCCACCGCTCCCCGGCTCTGTGGAAAAATTGTCTTCCGTGAAACCAGTCCCTGGTGCCAAAAAGGTCAGGGACTGCTGTCCTAACTGCTTGAATAATCCATTCTGTCGATTCTGAGGACACGCACGGACCTGGAGAACTCCCTACTTTGCTGACTGCTCTTTCCAGTCTTCTATTTTGAGTCACTCTAGATACTGGAGAGCTAGCAGCTCAGTCTCTGCTTCTGCTCTCTGTGATTTCTCTCTTGGTGTTCTCAGCCAATCCCATGATTTTTTTTAAACACTACCTATTTGCTAGGAATTTATACCTATGGCTCAGAAATGCATCTGCCTACTTTTTAACACCATTCGGAAAGCTAACACGCATCTGACATGTAGCATGGTCAAAACAGAGCTTTTAGTCTTCTGCACCCCCAGTCTTTTCCGTATTAGTTAATAGTACTATCAACTAAAATTAATAAACTAGTTTACTTTCGTTAAGTCAAACTCCTAGGACTTTTATACCTGTCTTTCTTCATCTCCCATAACCAATCAATCCATCAGGAATACAATCTGTTAATCCCAACATATTTTCTGAATCTGTCCACTCGTTTTCCACATTAGTATGGCCCTGATCTGAGCCTCTTTCTCTTACCTGGATGATTAAAACAGCGACCTACTCTGCTTCCATTTGAGGAGAGCAGAGGAGAGGAGGAGAGGAGAGGAGAGGAGGGGAGAGGAGGGGAGGGGAGGGGAGGGGAGAGGAGAGGAGAGGAGAGAAAGAAGGGAAGAGAAGAGAAGAGAGAAAAGAAAACAGCCACCTAAATTAGATCCTTGATTCTGCTCCCACGTCCTTAAAATGCATTACCTACAAGGCAGCCAGAGATATTTAAAAATGTAAATTAGACAATAACAACAACTAACACTTAATTGAAATTTTACTATATGCCAAGCACTGCACTTTTTACACGAATTCTTTAATCCTCCCAACAATCCTATGAAGTAAGTGCTCTCATTTCTCCTATTTGTTTTTATATGAGGAATTAGGTGCACCGTAGTTAAGCCAACTTGCCCAAGGTCAGAGAGTTAGTAGATATGAAACTATTACAGATTTCTCATATTCACGGTCCATCTCCAGAGCCCCACTCTTAATCACTCTGCCGTTAAACCAAATACTTTACCATGGCCTGCAATGCATTTGCCCATATCGGTACCTCACTTCATGCCGCTCTCCTGCACAAACTCTAGTTAACACTGTCTTTGTTCCTGCCTTAGGGGTCTCTGTTATGGCTATTTCCTCATTTTTCATTTCTAGGCCCCAGAGCAAATGTCATCTCATTTGCTTCCTTGAAACTGTATTTTAAAGTAGCTCCTACTAAAAAGACTTACCACTACATGACATTATCACGCATACTTGTTTGTTTGTTTGAAGTCTGTTTCTCTATGACCTGAATGTAAACTTATTGAGTGGGGGACTTATTCATCTAGTTTATTGTATCTCCACAAACATATCACATGTTCAACAAATATACTTGAATAAATGAATGACTGTTCTGCAACACATTTTCATGGGGCAATGTGCTCTTCTGATGTGGATTTAAATGTTTTCTATAAGAATTTCTTTCACAAATACTCAAATATATTTAAACATTTAGTTTTTGTTTTTTAGAAACTTTATTTATGCACATATTGGATTTGTCTTCTACCTCTATTATCTTCTTATTGACCACTTCTATATCCACATTTGTGATTGTGTTTTTAGCCTATTCTACTTTTTATTACTTATTTATGTGACTTTAATTTCTGTGACAGGTTTCTTTCTTTCCTGAGCTTCTTTATATTGTCTTATCTTCTCTTTTTCAATCTTTTTTTATCTATTTGAATTTTTATTTAATATCTCTTACAGATTATTAAAACTATTTTTCCAAATTTTTCTTGTTTCCTGAATTGTTTGGATCTATTTTTTGTTTATTTTCCTTTCTTCTTCTCTGCCCCTCCCCAGTATGTAATATATTAGTTGCAGACCTGTGTAGTTATTCATCTTTGAATAATTTTCTTTAGTTCTTGCTAAAAAATAGTGCAGCAGGTGACTGGTGCTGAACTTGGCATAATCTGGAATTTCAATTCATGGTTTTTTTTTTGCATTTTTTTTTATTTCAGCATATTATGGGGGTACAAATTTTAAGGTTTCAATAAATGCCCTTTCCCCCCTCCCCCCACAAGTCTGAGTTTCCAGCATGACCATCCCCCAGATGGTGCACATCTCACTCATTATGTATGTATATACCCGCCCCCTGCCCCCCTGCCCAATACCCTATTACTGTAGTATCTATGTGTCCACTTAGGTGCTTCTCAGTTAATACTTAATTCATGTTTGTTGTATGAACATTTTCTCACCAAATCTGTCATGCTCTCTGCCTTTGGGGTACTACAAGCAGGCTTTCAGGTAATTTAGGAGGTCAGTGCAGCTCTGAGTAAAGTTCTTTGAGCCTTAGAGTTTAGAAATATGCTTTACTTTTTACACATGGAAAATTTCTTATTTCTGTAACTAGCTAAATTTTATGGTATACTGTCATTACATTTATAGGTGTGTTTCCCAGGAAGAGGGGGTAAGCACTGTGACCAGGTTAAGAACCCAGGTTTCTGGTCCTGGATCTGCCATAAATGAGCTGGATGACTTGAAAGTGATTTAATTCCCTTACCTTGCTTCTTTCCTTCTTCCTGCCTTACCTCTGGCAGCCTCCATGTCCAGGAGACTAGTCTGTCAATAATTAAATAGAATGCCACTATTTTCCCTTTCACTCCTACCTCTCTTACACTGCAATGTAGAACTGGATTGCTATAAAACCACTCCATACTTCTCTCATTCCCCTGTGTCTCTGATGTTCTAATCAAAGACTGCTGGGTAAACTTTTAAAAATTTGGACCGACTCCGAATGTCTAAAAAAGAAAATTTAATGATCTTGGTAAAATTTTTCTATTTATTAGATTTCTCAATTCATTTATTTGTTTAAGACATAATTACGAGGGCATATTATATTGCATAGTCAAGTTTCCATTTATGATTAAGTTTATAATTTTATTTAGAGAGGTTTTAGATTTCCTGTATAACTTTAATTCCCTTGCCTATAAATAGTTCTAGTTTCTCTTGCAGTTGACTTTTTGGGTAATTTTGTTGAATTCCAATATCATATACTTGGCATTTTAATTTATTTTTTTGTGTGTGTGTGGTGTTATCATTCATGCTGACTTTTGTAAACACTTTTTTATTAATAGTATTTTGGCATTTTAAATGGAATTTCAATGGTAAAAATATATTGTCTGCATGAAACGTTTCTACAAAGAGTTTTCTGATGATCAAAAAAATTTTTGAAGACGTTTGAGCTATAAGCATGGTATAACGAAAAGCTTGAGGATCAGAAAAGTTTCAGAACCTTTATCTTTTGTATTGCTTTTTAACAATGAAAAAATACAAATGTCTAATTGTGTCCTGGATCTTTTCTTTGAAAAAGTCAGTTCACAGGATCATGGAATATTAGAGCCTGTACCCCCTATCAATCATGTAGACTTAAGTTTCTCACTGTATACATGCTGGAAACTTATACTGTATAAGTTTCCACTGTATAAGTTTCCACTGTATACAGATTGGAAGGACAGACAATTAAATTACTGTGAAGTCATCCAGCTCATTTATGGCAAATCCAGGACCAGAAACCTGGGTTCTTAACCTGATCACAATGCTTACCCCCTCTTCCCGGGAAACACACCTATAAATGTATGGCAGTATATTGTAAAATTCAGCAAGTTACAGAAATAAGAAATTTTCCATTTGTAAAAAGTAAAGCACATTTCTAAGTATTCTAGTCAGATGAAATTAGAGCACTCATACACAAGTAAATAAAAAGGAGAAATAAATGAAAACAAGTTTCATGTACAGTAAAGATAGGATGGTTACAATGTCAATTTCCCCCCTTCTATATATGTTAGCATTTTGCCTTGTGCTGGATTTTGAGGAACATATATACTATGATTTAGGATTATAGGTTAATCTTCTGGGTTTACAGATGTTAAAAGAATGGTGTTTTTGAAAGAACCATTGCATAATCAAACCTATGATTTAGGTCTATCTTTAACTTATTAAATAGTGCATTTGAATGAAATATCTAACAAATGAAAAGAAACTATGAAATCCAATCATAATTTGCTAAGTTGTTGCATACATTTTAAAATTAATTTATATTATCCTTGTAATTCAGGAATTTACTCTTTTGTAAAAAATGAAAATTGACAGATAAAGTTAAAATCACTTCAGACTAGTAACTTCTAATCTCAATATCTTCCCTGGAGGTAATTCTTTCTATGAATAGGGGTTTACCTTTTTAAATGTTTTACTGTGTATTTACTTGCTTGCATATGTGCCTACAGAAAACATATACTAGTATTTACAATTTTCTTTAAAATATGAACCATTGCATTAAATTGTTCTATAACCACTTGTTCTTTCTGTATTAGTACATACACACACATATATCTTATTCCTTTTAACTGCTGTATATTGCACAGCATGGATATGCCACAATTTATTTACCTGTGATGGACATTTAGATGGATTTCTTTTCTTTTCTTTTTGTTACTACAAACATGATTGTAGTAAACATCTTGTATTTTTTTTCCTGTGGTAGATTTATTTTTTCAAAACAGATTTATTGAGTTATAATTTACATGCCATAAAATTCATGTGTTTTGAGTGTATAGCTTAATGGTTTTAGAGAATCATAGGGTTGTGTAACCATTGCCACAATCCAGGTTTGGAGCATTTCCATTTCCCAAAGGGATCCCTAGTGTCCATTTACAGCCACTCTCTATTCTGACTCCTAGCACCAGGCAATCACTAATAGATTCATTTTTAAAAAATCTTATTTTCATATAACTTTCAAAAAAAAACTAGTAATCTTCAGATTTACAATCCTCTGAAAAATACCCATGTTTCTCTAGGATTGGAGGTTAGTAGGGGAGCCGCAGGTTCTTAACTAAAGCAAGGAGGAGAAAGGCTGTGTAGTGGGCTGCAGTGTGACAGTACTTTGGAAAGAAGTACTTTTGGAAAGAAGTGCTGAGATAACGTATACCGTGGTCACAACCAGCTTACATGGCATGAGACTTTCGAGGACACAAAAATCCCAGCCCTACCTCCTCCCTTTATAAATGTATTAGCTGAGGTCCAAATATGTGAAAAAAATATGGCCAAAGTCACAGAGATGTCCAGCCTAAAATAAGGGTCTGGAAATGATCTGCCTCTTTAGATACTCTCCTCATTCATGAAATGACACAAAAACAAGACCATTACCTCATATTTTTATTTTGCTACATGAGGAGAGCTGTTGCAAGCAGTTTTTCTATACTTCTAAATTTAGTATTTTACATTTACAGGACACGACAGGATTATGAAAAAAAAAAGCATATATTCTTGAGCAGGCATGACTGCCACAATCCTGCACCTATTATATTGGCATGGACCCTGAGACAGAAGAAAGCTAGCTACAGCACAGCCCTTGACACAGCTGGAAAAATAGCTGGCTTGCACTTCAGATGATTTGGGAATAGGGCCATTAATGTGGCTGGGGCGGGGCATTACACAAGCACACGTCGCCCGCACAGCTCACCTACGCAGCCTTCTCCGTCAGGCCTCCGGGCCATGCCAGGGGGGCAGACGCACATGAAGGTGCCGATCAGGTTCTTGCACATCATGCCTCTGGACTCACAATCGTGCAGCCCTTCCGCACATTCATCTAGATCTGCAAAATGTTTTTAATAGGAGAAAAACAAAAACAAGAAATCTCAGGAGCAGGCTACTGCTTAGTACTTTTAAGTCATATGTTTGGTCTTCTGCTTTTAACATGTAATATTATAGTGTGACAGAGAAAAGAGCAGCCCAGTCTTTTTCAACTGTTGGCTATTAATCCACATGTATTATTGCCGTATCAGCACTGGACCCGATGATAAGAGGTTCAGGGAAGGGCAATCTTTGCTTTAATAAGAGTCCAACAGTGTGAGAACAGCAGGTTCCTCAAACCATCTTCTTTTTCATTTGATTTTTCAAAAAAAATCAGGTCTTCCTACCTAGGTATAGAAATCTACCAGTAAAATGCTATCTCATATGCTTCTGTAAAAGCTCTCAAAAAAGCTAGCTAAGAACTATAAAATCGTTAAAACAGATCTCCTGCATGGCAAATAAAGTTCTAACTACTCCCTTGCCTGTGGCCTTACCTTTACACATCTTTTGATCTTCCCTGAGGGCATAGCCAATCGGGCACGTGCATTCATAGGATCCAAATGTGTTCATGCAGCGGAAAGCACACAGCAGTGGGTTCTGGGCACATTCATTTATATCTGATCAAAGAAATGGACAGGCACGTGCTCAGCCTAGAGTTCTAATTATTTGTTTAAATAAACATGGATGTATTTACTTTGGTATTCATACAGAAAGCAACAGGATAATAGAACTTCCATTTCTAGTATGTAGAATTTGGTAGGTAGCAAACTCGTCCTCTAAGAAATAACAGCTATAAACCCTGGAAAAAAAATACAAAAAATACCTGAAGGTTTTAGCTGTGAGTTGAAACTCAGAGCAAACAACCAGCAAGAAGTAGTTCCACACTGATTTTTTCTTTTCCTGAAATTACTTTGCTGATGACCACTGTCCTGGCAGTGGCAGTACCTGGCAGCTAAATCAAACAGAAACTTTTCTGAGATTCTGTTCGGAGGATGTGGGGGAGGGAGCCTTGGGGTAACTAAGGCTGGTGAAGAGAGGGGAACCCTGGAAAAGAGAGGGCCAGAGGAGGAGAAACACTTTTTTTCCCATATATTCAGCCCAAATTGTTGACAGTACCGTGTGTGTGGTGCAAAATCAAGGAAGCCAGCCACTAGGATTTAAAGAACAGAACTGAAATACCAGCTATTACCCTCCACAGGCCTGGTAGTCTGCTCTTCTATGGACCCAAGTTAGGTGTCCACTAAGCTAGAAGCATCAACATTTTTCAGAGTAATGAAACTGATTCTAGAACATATCATTCATAATATCCAGGGTATAAATCCAAAATTAACCAATATGCTGAAGAGCCAGGAAAATGCGACCTAATGTCAAGGGAAAAGACAATCAATAGATGTCAACCCTGAGATGACCCATATATATTGGACAAGGGCTGTAGAACAGCTACTGTAACTGTGCTCACCAAGGTAGAGAAAATAAAATATATATATATATATATATATATATATATATATATATATAAAATCAGAAGAATATCAGAAGCAACATAAGTGAAGATTGAGGTGTTAAAAATACTTTATATATCAAGAAGAAATAATAACACTTAAGGCAAAGATCACTTGCCTTCACAATTCATCATGGGTCCTGGCTCAAAGCCTTCATTGCAATTGCATTCAAAACTCCCAATAACATTGGTGCATGTACCATTTCCACATGGATTGCCGATTGAACACTCATCAGTATCTGAAAAATAAGAATAAGAAGGTGCCACAAAGACGTTTCAGTTTAACAAGAGCTGCCCATGAACAGCCACACTAGCCCTCACATATTTCCCGGATAGCAGGAGGGCACATGTGACCCCTGCACCCCCTTAGCCTTGGCTGGCTGGCTGTTATGCAGTACAAAGGACCCTGAATGATTAGTGTGCAATGCTCTGACCCACAGTTAGTAATGCTTGCCCGACCTAGGTCACAAATCCAGAAGAGGGATGTGGTCCTCTGCTTCAAGAGCAAGCATGGAAAGTCATAAAGTAAAATGGATCTCTTTCCCAGTTAGAGGTTTTGGCAATTTTAAGACTCTAGACACATTAGATTTTGTGTATTTGGTTGAAAACAGAGGTTGGGCATCAGGTTGGACTGGAAAATACAGGCTGGGTGAAGAAAAAGCCATTACTAGCTACTTATCTTGGTTTTGTAAATCCCGCCACCACCCAGGGTGCCCAAGAGACCTTTTGCTGAATGTGAGAAGTAGAGCAGAACTTCAAAGTTGTGCAGTGTAGCCCCAGCACTCACCCACACAGCGCACTCCGGTGTAATCAAGGTTGTAGCCCATCGGACATTCACAGCGAAAAGACCCATCGGTGTTGATGCACTGGCCATTTGAACAGATGCCTGGGCTCTCAAGACACTCATTGACATCTAAAACACAGAACTGCCCGTGAACTTTCTCATGTAAGAAGATATGCCAAGACTGTATATATCTTTTCAACCCAGACATAAAATTAATAAAACATGTAAATCTTTCCTTTGTCTGAGAAACATATAATGTATTTCATATATCATGTCATGATGTTATGATAGATATAAACTGCACAGGGAACGTAAGTATTATGTATATATTAATATACTGAATACAATATACTACTTTTATAGTAAAATTAACATAATTTATAAAATAAAGGAAAAATAATATATTTGTATTAAGTAAGAATATAGGAATAAAATGTATCAAAGCATACCTTCACGTGTGTCATGAAGACTAGGGACAGTTCCGTGGCCGTATGGACATAAATCCTGGAATGCAACTACAGAGAAAAATACAAATTCTCCATTATTGAAGAGTCTCAATTATCAGAGAAGTTAAGAACTGATTAACAATATACATGAAATTGTACTTAATTATTTTTCTTATGCAAAACTGCAAATAAAAGACACGAGTCTTTTATTTTATTTTTTATTATTTATTTCAAAAACAACTCTGAGCATATTTAGTAAAGCCCGCCTGAGCTTGCCCTTCAAGGTTGCCACCTACTGAGGGCTCCGGGTTCTTCCTGTTTGCTCATTTGAAGCAGAGGGACCAAAGAGCCCCTCCTGCCCATCATTCACGGAAGCCACCCCTCACCTGGAGGACAAGCCTGTTTGAGCTTGCTGGGAATGACGCTATAATCCACCAGGCTAACGAGGCCTGTCAGGCTGTTGGTCTCTTCCTGGCAACAGCTATCGAGCTGGCTCAGCTTCTCGAAATCTTATGTAAAATTCTGAGAGCCACAGCCATGGGACACGATGCCCATGTGGGACTCGCACAGCAACTGGGCCTAATTTCCATTCCTTCTTCCATTGCCTGCCCTGCACCCCTCAAATCCATTCTTTTGAAAGCAAATAATACTAACGTTGAGAGGAAAAATGAAATTAAAGGTTAACTCCACCTGCGCTTATACATGTTGCTTCAAAAGTTGAAAGAAGTCCCTCACACTAGGTTGCTCACTGAACCATCAAAACTTATACTGGAGAGGATGATTTCACTCTCAAAATATTCATAAATTACATGGTCAAAGCGACTCTGGCAAATAGCCACAAACCAGTGACAAGTGGTGTGTTATGTTGTCACTCTTACCTTCGTCGTCTTTGGGGCAGAGCTCACAAGGGTCCCCCCAGCCCTCTCCTGGCATCTTGCTGCAGCAGCACTTTGCTTTTGTGGTATTGAAAGCTTTGGGTACAGAACACTTCCCATTTTCAAAATTTGTGAAGCAGAAGCTCTGGCGAGTATCTAATCAGGAAAGCACACAAAGTGCTCCTTATTAGTCATTTAAAAATCTTTTGTGTATGAATTTATGTATAACTCTGTTTCTGACTGAACATTTGTCATGGGCGGAACATATGATGCAGACTAGATTAGCAGTAAAAACTGTCTGGAAATCCTCCACTACAGATTTCATTTGCCTATTTAACTTGACCTGCCTATAAAATTTTATTCAATTATTTAAAATGCTTAAAATATTTTTATAATGTGCTTAGGAAATTTGAGAAATAACGCTCAATGTCAAAATGATTACCACAAGGAATCTCTTTTTTTACTGTTACATTATCACTTAATAAAAGCAATCTAGGTAACTTTTAGTAAGTTACGTCACATCAAAAGCAACTCATACACCAAAATATACAAAAAAATATTTGCCAACAACAAAAGGAAAACAGTCAATCTGGTGAATCAGGATAACAATTTTTCTTTTAGTATAAAATTTAAAAAAATGCAGTAACAGTGACAATAATTCAAAGAACTTTAAAAAGTATCCATGGCATACACTTTTGAGACCTGTATTTTTAATTTTCAGATGTATTTACCACAGACATGCAATTTGTCATGACAAACATTAGCATTAGGGTTTACAATCTAGCTTTGCAGTTTCTAAGGGCTCATTATGCCGGTGAGGCCGTTCCAAAGCTTACCGAAGCATCTCCGTCCATTATCAGACAGTACGAAGCCAGGCGGGCAGATGCACTGGAAGCCCCCTGGGGTATTGGTGCAAGAACCAAAAAGACAAATGTTGGGGTCTTCATCACATTCATTTATATCTGCAGAACAGAGGGAAAATGTATTAATGTATTAAATAAATACACTGTTTGATATTTGAAAATATTTATCCATATATCACGATAGTCCACTAGCCAGTGGATATTTAATATGAGACATTACATAAACATATATGTTTAACTTATTCTTAACAAATGAACTCTTATTGCTTAAAAAGTCAAAGATTATATCCAGTTTCAACCAATCACATGCCAGAGAATCCCAAGTCCATTTCCAGCTCCCTGCCCTTGACCCCTATCGGTGTGTGTGTGTATGTCCAGCTGCCTACCTGACAAGACCAACTCAACATTTCACATGCATCACAGATTTGCTCTGGCCAAATATGTTTTACTGACTGGTCCCTTCCCTCCTCTCGGTAATTCCAACTGGGACCCCGAGTCTCTCTTATTTCTTGCCCTGACCTTTTGGGCTCTGTTTGTAAGCAGAATGTGCCCTGCCAGTTCTACCTCCTCAGTACTTCCAAACCCATCATCATCTCCACCTGGATCACTGTAAGTCTCGTAAGTGACCTCCTCATCTCTCTCTCTTCTCGTCACATTACCACTGGAGTTGTCTTGCTAAAACATCCATCTGATTGTATTTGAAAATCTGCACTGTACAAAACTAGGAAGACTCGAGACATTATTTTGAGAATGTTAATTTTCCCCTGACTCCAGAATGGCTCCTTAAAATAAATAAGCATACCTTACCAGTGATTCTTGGCCATTTTTCATGGGGAGTTCCTATTTAATGGGTTATTTTAACTAAAGGAATAACTATCACACATGATTCCAGGCACCTTAGAGTGTATGCTCGGTGAAGACAAGGCGCGACGCCTGGCTTGCTGGTGCACCCTCAGCTCTTAGCAGAGTGCCTGGCACATACTGAGCTCTCGATTCATATTTGCAGAAGTTTAAGGAATGAGTCATATCACATCTCTTTTCTTAAAAAGACAAAAAAAAATCCAAAAAGCCCACAATGGTTCCACACTGACCAAAGGACTAAGTTCAACCTTCTGAGCCAGTCATTTGAAGCCCCTTACCATGCTTGTACTACTTGGGTTTTAAAATAGCCTCTCTGTACTCTTTCCTTCTTTGATTAGTAAATTCTTATCGAACATTTAAGAGGGCCCTAGAATGTCCCCAATCCTTTGTGACGGGCTTCCACAGCATGCCACCCTCTCGCCACTGCCACGATCTCCATCCCCTCCTGCCTTGCTCCCTCATCCTCAGCAAACCTGCAGGGCAGTGTCTGTCACACTGTGCTGCAAGGATGTCCTCATAAAACAGGTTTGCTTACAAAGTTTGTGCCTCTCACTGGGCGGTAAGTTACCTGAAGGCAAAAACTATATTTTTGTATTTCTAGCAACTAAAAAGGTGCCAAGTATTCATTGTAATACCCACTGAATGTAAGAACGGATTTATATGTGCGTGGGGTGTGTGCACACATATCTGTGTGTGTTCATGAGGTCATGTTGAGAAGAATTTTACATGAGGAGAACTGGTAAAAGAGATACTAGTCTGAAGAGAATATTCTTATAGTGAAGTTAGTTAAAAACCAATTTTTCAGAGATGCCAAATAGTGTCATTGCTAACAATGGATAAAGAAAATATTTCTGAAACTTAATAAAATGAAACTAAATCATAGATACAGATACTTTCACTAAAAGAAAAGGTAGCCAAGACCACCTGACACAAAGAAGCATATGCATTTCCGTTTCCCTCCTCGTGGCTAACATATTGCTATTATTTGTCCACAAAGAAATGGAGCATGGAGACAACATAGAATCAAAACTAAACATGAAAAAAGAAAATGGAAGGAAGACAAGATCTTAAACTTTTAAAGAAACTTCTTACTAACATGATTCTAATATTATTATTTATTATTTTTAAGTATTAAAAACACTAGACGATCTTACAATGGACTATACAAATGAGACAGAAAATCAGAATGACTAGGGATACCCATAATATCTAACTATATGGTCTGAAACATAATTAAATCCTATGAAGCAGAATGCTTCCTTGGACTGTCTATGCAACCCCCTCGAATGTGAACCGCAAAGCCACACATCTTTAGATGAAATCTTGCCAAGGGAAACAGAATTTAAAAAAATGGATACCTTAAGGGCAAAAACATCCCTCACAATCCTTTCACGTTAGAAAAACCACTTTAAGATGCTGTTGCTTCTGAATTTTAACAAGGCTGTAAAAAATAATTTGTATAAAGTGAAATAAAGTGAATTGTAAGAAGGTCGGCCTTCACCATGTCCACCAGGCAACTCTGGGACCCACATCTGATATGGTTACAGTGTTCTTGTGAGCTGGAAGAGTTTCAACAGAAAAACATCTGTTATGACAAATGGATTAATATTTTCTGCTTTGACATGAGGCCTTCCTAAGGAAAAAATGTCTCAACAGCATTGTAAAGATTTTCTGCTCACATTTCTAAGACCCCAGACACCTTTAATAGCTGTTTTGAAATTGGGTGCCAAAGATTACAATTTTTGTAGACACACTTTAAATTCAGTAGAAAGTGTCTGTTGACATTTGGAAAAAAGATTAGAGTATGCTGAAAATTTTCTGACTAGTGTAAGATTTCTGTTAATGAAAAATCCCACATCCCTAAGTTTTTCATTCCTGTCATTCCACTGTCAAATCATTTCTGATGGTTCAATAAAACAGATGTACACTGCTCTATGTTTAAGTCCTTAGGTTGGTATGCTTGCAGTCACTGGGACTCGGCACATTTCCACAGAGTCTGTACCAAATCTTATTAAAATGAACAGCTCACGGACCTCAGAATCAAGCCAGTCTTACCAATGCAGTTCTCGCTTTTTACTTCGTACCCTGGGGGACAGATGCATCTGAACGATCCCTCCAAATTCTGACAGGTGCCAGGAGAACAAGAGCCAGGAAGGGTAACACACTCATTTGTATCTTTAGAGAGAAACGAGAGAAAAAATAAGTTAAACATGACATAATTGTTGCATAGATTGAGCTATCTGCCACATGATATTAACATGAATTCAACGGGGGCCTCTGATCTGCTGGGTCACCATGGACAAATATTCCCTGGGATATTCTTTTGACATCTGGGGTATTTCTTATTTGGCAAGTGGCTAATTTTCTTGATTTGTTTCCTTTGCCTACTTTTATTAAGACATGGACAGCCTCAAGCCTTGTCCCCATAAAAACACTGCCTATGAGACATTCCCCATTGTTGGCTTGTATCTTATACCAAAACTTCCCATTATAGCTTATTTTGGGCATGTGATCTGATTGTCAAATGAAATGTGCATGAGTTCCTAAATGGCAAGAAAGAGGAGATTCACATTGTCATTTTACAAAAAAACACACCATAAAGACTGCTCATTATTTGGATATTTACCTATACAGTTTTTGCCATCTGGAGTGAGTTCATAGCCTTCATTACATAAACACTTGAAGGAGCCAATTTCATTAAAACACCGTCCGTTTCTGCACACCTGGCCAAAAAAGGAACTGCACTCATCTATGTCTGCAAACAAACAGGAATTAGCATTTCAGAAAGAGTTCCTACATGTTTATTGTTTCACAAGTTGCAACTTAAAAACCTTTACTGGCATACATTTACAAAAAACCCTACGTTATAATTCCTCATTAACACAGGGAAAAATGGCACATATCATAATGATCATGCAACTAATAGGATCACATCGATCACTGTGGTGTTTCAACCAAAAGATTCATTTTTGGTATTAATATAGCTCATGAATTTCAAAACAGATAAAAGTTAAGATTTAAGGTGAAGCTGTCCATGCTTTCCAAGTGAAAAACATTTTCCCCACAGGCAAGGGGTTATATGGGATTTAACTTGATCGCCTAATTTGTAGATACTTTATTTGGAGATAAGCTGATCACATTCAAAGGGCAAATAAATGAGCATATTGAATACAGGAAAATCAATTATATTTAAAACACTCCAGAATCACAGAGTATAGAATTCAAAGGAAAAAAGAACATTAAGTCTTAGGCTTTCAGTTAAGCTTGGGGTTGATTACATCTGAGTAATTTCTTGGCCTATGTGAAGGCTGTACTTTGATCAGAGCCACGTCTGTACCTTTTAGCTCTCCCTGACTGTACAAAGGGTCTAAGAAATTAGAGTCAAGAAGGTGATAGCTGAGTAAAATGTCCAATAAGCTCTCAATTTTTTTCATAATTGCAGAATTTCGAAACATAAAGAAAACCAAGAGAAACTTATGTTGGGTTAAATTAGGAATGGTAGAAAACCTCGGATACACTGCCATGCCTTGCAGGGCGACGTGAATGACGACACATCATGCTGCGAAGCACCACTGTTGTGCATGGCATGTGGTAAATAAGGAATGTCGTTAAATAAGGAATACTGTCATTTCTCTCATTCTCCCCCCACCCACTTCATGACTCCCTCCCACTCACTACCAGCTCTCATCTCACATTTGTGTGTTAGTGTGGGCCAAGGGCTAAAATCCTCTACTGTGCGTAAGAGAAGTTCCTGGGGGTTGATCTGGAAAACTATCACCATGTACTATTTTTGTGGGGAAAGGCATCCTGGCTTCAAAAGCTTATAGAAAATGAAATTTCAAGACATGACATCTTTGTAAGTAGGAAGCTACTGGTATTTGAGTGTAAATCTACAATGGATTTATATAAAATATTTGTAATCACACTGAAACAATGAAAAATCTATCTTTGATCCCATCTAAGGGGTAAGAATACCCCAAACCATCTGTCAGTCCCAATATGTTTACTATCATCTGAATAATCTTTTCCTCTGAATTGATTGTTTTATTGACAAATATGCTTAAAATAGTACACTGTCTTGTTATTATTTAGGCCAATATTATGGTTTTGGTTAACTAGAAACCAATCAATGATATCACGCATCTTTTGGCACATATTTGTAATTTAAATAATAAAAAAATTTTGGTCTTTGGTTTCATTTTTTACTTTGGCATTTTGTGTAGAAATGAAATAGAAGCAAAGGACTGACTGCAGTACTTACCCAGGCAATCATTATTGTGAGTGAGTTCAAACCCTGGGTAGCACAGACAGTTATAGGATCCAACAGTGTTTTTACAAGTTCCATTTCCACACGGATGCCGCTCACATTCGTCAACATCTACAAAGAAACATTGGCTCAAAGGAATTCGATTTTTAACTAGGAAAAAAATAAGCTATTAATAACTCTTAAATTTTTAACTTAGATTTTCCTTATTCAGTATAGTAGGAACTCATATTTATTTGAAGAACACGACTATGAGGTAGAGAAAAATAAAAATAATAAAATTATAAGAAAAAAAGTACAGTTTAATTCCTTACAGGCACAGACAATACCCACAAGTAGCCTAAGCAAGCATCCCCTCAGCAGATATGTTTTAATGAGAAAGTTTGTTTAGCAATCATAAATAAACTGATCTTTTGAAATGTTAAAATAATTTGTTCCATTAAGCATTATAAACACTTACTCAGAAATTTACATCCCTTAATTTTATCAGGAAAAAAAAGATAAATTTTAGTTTCCTTAATTTTATGAAGTAGTGGAATCCAAATTAGAGCCTATTAGAATTCAGTTAGCCTTCCAAAAAAACTGAATTAAGAAAATATTTACAAAGTCATTCATCATATGAGAAGGCAAACTCCCCAGACTATGAATTCCAGGCTGCTGAAACTCTATCATGCAAAAAAAAAAAAAAAAGAAACTCTATCATGCACACACACACACACACACACACACAAAGGTATTGTTCAATAGGAAGGAAGCTCTATGTAAGGGAGGCCTTGCTGAGGAGTCTGACTGATTTTTATCATGGAAGAACTGTTATGAGTGGGGGGAGATTTTCCCCATATGAATTTCTGAATCATAAATCTCACATATTTTCTGGCAAATCAGACCTTCTCAGGGAGTACAGCAAGGAGAAGCATGTGTAAGCAGGCATTCTCAGAAAGTTCATGCACATAGGGCCAGATCCTATATTTTCCTTTGCCAAAATATCACCTGGAGAATTTTTTCTGTCATCACGGAAGAAGTCCAAATGGGAGGGGTGGGGCTCTTAGGAGGCAATGGACAAACTGAGACATTCTCCAGGTGTTCCTTGGGGTATGTGTATGTCATAAAGGAAGTCTGTTCCGCAGTACTGAAATCTGATTTTAAAATTCACCTAGATAGTATTTTGAATATCAAAAGAGTAGATGCACAGCCCTAGCTTTTTTTACACTGAGAACATGCTAATTATCAATAGCCAAGTTTTAAATTTAATTTTCCTCCTTCAAGTGCAAAGCACAGTGAGAGGACTCCGGCAGGGCAGAGCCAACTGTTGACGTCAGATGTAAGGAGTCACACTCAGTCCCATTCTCAAGGCATCTAGCCCAACTGCCTTTGGAAACTTATTAATCATCAGCTCAGCAAGTACTTACTGAGCACTAGTATTACTTAACTAACTGTTATATTAGCTACTGGGAATTTTTAAGAAGTTTGGCCACATTTGTTCCTAAAAGAATTTTTAATAGCTAGAACACAAAATATGCAGATAAATCCAATGTATTAAATTATTTGTGTAAAAAAGTATATATGTATATAAAAATATTCATTTTAATCCTGTCACTCTTACTACTCTCTTGCATTTCAAAATGCTTTATTGAGTTGGAAATTAGAGGGGTAGAGAGCAGCTGGTACAATGGTAAATTCCACATAACCCATAGAGTGTGTGTCAAGTCATGCAAATGTCTTCTGGGGAAAAAGGTTGAGAATCACTGAACTCAAGAACATACTGTAGTATGTCCTTGCTTGCAATTTTTACATTGAATAAAGACTTAAACAGTTTGACATAGTTAACTTTCTGTAAGACTGTTTCTTCCAGAGACAGGGTAGCTACTCATGGCAATGATGGAATTATGATCTATTCTGGAGTCTCCGTCCCACTTCACTCCCTGCAGCTGCGTGTCCTTACCCATGCACATGGTCTGGTCCTGAGAAGCCTTAAAACCGTTGTGGCAGATGCACTGGTAACTTCCTTGCAAATCAACACACAAGCCATGACTGCAGACATTAGGAATTTCTAAACATTCATTGCGATCTAAAACAAAAAATTAAAACACATGTTACATGTATCTGATTTTTATTAAGACTTCTTCATTTGTCCCAGATGTGTTTCTCTAACCTGCTATTAATTATTACAGACAGGCTGAAAATGAACCATTACAACAGATGAATCATACAAAGCAAGGCTTTAAAGTACCCAAGCTTCCTTTTTTAATCATGTAACTTTTTTTAGTATTTACTGGTATCTCAAGGATACTAATTTATTTTAGGTCCAAATCCTAGGGAAATCCATTGAAGAGATTTCTTTTCTTAACATAGTACTCTGAAAGATATGGTCAAATAGGTTCACTATAAATAAGTTGATTGAGTTAGAAAACCTTTTCAAAATTATTTTGGAAGTATTTTTTGATAGGAAAGCTCTAGATACCTTTTTAGTGTGGGAAATATAAAAAATCTTGTATTCAGTGCCAAAGAATGAGTCAGCCTCTTGCTTACCTACACAGGCCCCATTGGGTGACAGCTTGAAGCCTGCAGCACACTCACAGCGGTAGCTGCCAGGACTGTTGATGCAGTCCGCGTTCCGCTGGCAGAGATTGTCACCGTTGCTGCACTCGTCAATATCTGAAAGAGCAACAACTTCATTTTAAAGTCTTTCATTATTGCATTAGGGTTACATTCACTTCATCACTTTGATGATCAACTCTTGAATAGTTACAGAAGAAATAGTAAAAATCAGAAAACTGCCTTAAAAGCCACTTATGTATACCAAGTTTTTTTTGGACAAAGGACATATATTATTCAGATTACCTTCACAGACCAAAAGCAGGTCATTGTAACTGAATCCTGTAGGGCACTCACAGCGGAAGCTGCCAATTTGGTTAATGCATACACCATTTGCACAAATGCCTGGTATCTCTTTACATTCATCAATGTCTGAAATTGAATAGATTTTGTCAAATATATGTGGTTCTGCTTAACATAATTACCATATAACTTCAAATAATGCTATGTATACTCTAGAATGAGAACATATTCAGTGTCACAAAAATCAAATATATACTGGCATAAATGATTCTGTGGTTTATGAAAACATATAAACCATAATATAGATTAGTTCCTCTAAACAGTGATGGAAGAATTTAAGTAGCTGATAAAATGTACCAAGCAATTTTAGTGTCAAAATGGCAAATGAGCTTCCTAAGGACAAGCCTCTTCAAATTACATGTCAGGTTACCCTCACTGTGTCTGTTCTTCTGATAAAGAAAGCTATGTTTTTTCATTGTGTATATTTTATTATATATATATATATATTCATAATGAAGACTTAAAATTATATTGTTTACTAGATCTTTGAGGAAGAAAAGTAGAATGAGCAACAAAGTACATTCAGAAAGAATTAACTTATTTGAATAATAATTCTGCAAATTCATAATTAGACCAGTAGAAACAGATACTACAAAAATACTCCAGAAACTTAAACATGTACTTATGAAAATAGCAACTAAAGATTAAATAAGGTAGATTATTTGAGTCACGTAATATACCATGCATAACAAGGAAAACTAAAGTTTTAGCTTGGTATGTAGGAAATCTTGAGACAGTCACGTAACTATCATAAATCAATCACTAGACTATGCTGATGGAATATCTTTATAAATACTTGGTTAGAGCCTTTAAGTGTGTTATTTCTTTCTTGTCTAATTATATTAGAATCAAATCCAGATTATTATATTTTGGGGTACTCTTGAATTTTAAAAACATTTTATGGATTTTTACAAAATGCTATATATACATTAAAATAAACATAATCTGGAAAGACTTACCAACAGCTTTTCCTGTGTGAATATCAAAGGTGAACCCAGGAATATTTCCACATATGGTTTTAAAGTCAGCTTTAAAATATAAACAAAGCAAGGCACTCTTAACAGTCTCAAATTTATTCAAAATAACATTTCATATATTACTTTCACAAAACATATTTTATACTATTCACAACCAGATGTTTTAATATCTTCATATTTATTTAATAACAATGCCAACTTCTGCAAGGTATGGATCCAGGCATGCTTTACCATTATTATTGTTATAATTATTACTATCACTAACTTTTTATTGCTCTGATATTAGAAGGTAAGAACTCATTACAAGGTTCAAAATAACTACTTACATACTTAAATTGTTTTTTTCTTTTGATAGAGCTATAAAATGATTCAATTTACACAGATTGAAAAAACATATTACAGTACAAATTTTAAAAGGGAATATGGATTGCACAATGGCATAGACATACAAAAATAATTCTGTAGTAGAGAAAACAGGTTAATAATGAATAATGAATAAGATGTGAATTTTGCCTTTTTTTTTTTTCACCGTAAATGTATTATTTGTTGGGAAGTGAAATTTGAGTCATCAAAAACAATACATCATGAAATAAAATAAGAGTTATACATAATTCACCAAATTAATAGAAATGTAAAAGAATTCTGATTTTTAAGAAGCAAAATGCTTCTGATGCCCATAGCTACATGAGTGACTCCAACTCCTGAGAACAGTATTAGATAAAACTTGTACTACATGCTATAACTATCAGAGCAAGGATCTTGTATACTTAATCCACCATTATACACTCAGCATCCAGAATAGATAGAGGCACATAATAGACGCTCAATTTAATGATTTCTAAGTGTCTGGCAATGTGTAAATTAAGTAAGTCTGAGGGAGAAGATGTATAAGGTACACTTTGACAACAAGTGCTTTTATGTAAGGTTTGCTCATCAAACACATTTTTTGTATACTTTTCAAGATTGAACTAAAAAAGGATCCTTATTGAACTCAGTTTTTCTCAAAATATTACAGTTTCCATGTCTAGCACAGTGATACATGGTTTAAGACAATGAATTTAAATGGATCAATGCTATAAACTCTAACTCTTCAGCAATGGATTCTATTTTCAGCATTCAGAAGATATATTCAATGTATGTCTCAGAAATTAGTGTTTGAATCCCAAAGAAGGCCACTTGGGAAACCGAACCATAAGACACTCTTGGAGAGTTTCAGAACTGAGCATCTCTGGTTTTAGTACACACTTTGACTCTTTTGTTACACACATGTGTGTAGCATTGATGTGGCCTTCAGCAGAAGAGCGAGCTGTGTGCTTACCAGTTCCTGGTGTTGGGCACGGCTCACAGGGCTTGTTCCAGGCTTTGCCCACATTATATGTGCAGCAGCACATTCTCTTTGTCACATTAAAAGGCAACTCATTCTCGCAAGTGGTTCCATTATAGCTTCGGTAGCAAAAGCTTTTTCTCATGTCTACAAAGAGAAAAACAAACAAGCTAGTCAGTCTCATCAGCAGGTAGTAATGAAGCCCACACAACTGTAGACAACACAGTTCTAAAAAATTTCTCAGTTACCTGCAGCTATCTTTAAAAATAACTCTTTAAGTTGAGCATAAATCATTTTTAGATCAACCTTTCTCCTGTTTTTATTTATTTATTTATTTTTTTGAGACAGAGTCTCACTTTATTGCCCAGGCTAGAGTGAGTGCCCTGGCGTCAGCCTAGCTCACAGCAACCTCAAACTCCTGGGCTCAAGCAATCCTGCTGTCTCAGCCTCCCAAGTAGCTGGGACTACAGGCATGCGCCACCATGCCCAGCTAATTTTTTCTATATATATTAGTTGGCCAATTAATTTCTTTCTGTTTATGGTAGAGATGGGGTCTCGCTCTTGCTCAGGCTGGTCTCGAACTCCTGAGCTCTAAACGATCCGCCCACCTCGGCCTCCCAGAGAGCTAGGATTACAGGCTTGAGCCACCGCACCCAGCCTCTCCTGTTTTTAAATAAGAGATTTCATTTATAATTTTCTTGGGAGAAAATGTTAATACATATTTGTTTCTCTACTCAAAAGCATTTAATTGAAAAAGTATTATGCATTAAATTTCATATGTTTTTTTATTTGTATAATAGCGTTCACTTTGCATTTATGGAGAAGAAAAATTAAATATATACTAATGCTTGATGACATTTTCTACCTTAGACTCATGCTTTTTAAAATGTAACTATATAGCCAAAGGTCAAAAATGTAATACTGACCCAGCCGTTTATAAGACTCTGAAATAGGCCGGGCGCGGTGGGTCACGCCTGTAATCCTAGCTCTCTGGGAGGCCGAGGTGGGCGGATCATTTGAGCTCAGGAGTTCGAGACCAGCCTGAGCAAGAGCGAGACCCCATCTCTACTATAAATAGAAAGAAATCAATTGGCCAACTAATATATATAGAAAAAATTAGCCGGGCATGGTGGCACATGCCTGTAGTCCCAGCTACTTGGGAGGCTGAGGCAGCAGGATTGCTTGAGCCCAGGAGTTTGAGGTTGCTGTGAGCTAGGCTGACGCCACGGCACTCACTCTAGCCTGG